>JBBNBP010000962.1:0-39861 GCA_039737535.1 Lagodon rhomboides | reverse complement strand
CAGACCTGTCTCCATCACATCTTTACAGAGACCTGTCTTCACCACGTCTTCACACAGACCTGTCTCCATCACATCTTTACAGAGACCTGTGTCCATCACATCTTTACAGAGACCTGTGTCCACCACATCTTTATACAGACCTGTCTCCACCACAACATCTCAGATCAAGCATTCAACAGGCGGACCGTGTTTTGAGCCGGCTGGACTCTTTGATGGTTTGTGAAAATAAGAGAACAACAGCCGTCCAGTACTTTAATACCTGTCATGATTTGTGCTGACTGTTACCATGAACAAGCTAACGTTAGCTAAGCATGGAGGATATACCTGCTGGATGTCCTGATGCAGAGTGTCCGGGTTCTCGTTCAGCTCTAGACGGGCCTTCTCCGTCGTCTCTGAGCTCAGACCGGCGTGTAGATGCGTCATCATGGTGACTGACTCTGGTTTGGTTCCTACAAATGTGATTCTGTAAAACTGTAGTTACAGATTTGTTTTTTACACCTGTGATGTCTCAAGTTTCAGTGTTCTGTTCCAACTTTCTCCACACAGTTTGGTTTAGATGTACAATCTTCTGTGGCTCAGTTGTGAATTTGGTTGTTGAAGAAGTAAACGGAGTCGTTGCCCTTTACTCTGTAACACAATCTTATTTGCTGTCTGTGTTTTTTATGTTAATTTCCAGACTTATAAAAACATAATATGTCTGAAAGAGTTCCAATCAGAGTTCGTCAGTAGGAGACAATCGTGGTCGTCTGTCAACAATCGTCTCTGCGCTCTTCTTCTACATCGTTGGTTCGCAGGAAGTCGAAGGTTTTTGGTTGTTGATGCTGGAGTGAAACGTTGACTTGATTACAGGTTTTGGTTTGATGTACGAACAGCTCTGCGCTGACTTCACATCCTTTTTGTCCCGATCTTCTTCCCGTTCGGTGTCTCACAGCTCCCTCCTCCTCCTGCTCTCTGTCATCTTTCAGGTCTCAGCTTCTATCAGATCCATCATGACGAGGATGGTTGGAGATGGACGCTTGATGACGAGTCCTGATGTTCTGCACTGAGGGCGTGACCTCGGTTGGGTTGTCGGAGAATCGTCAAAGGTCAGTTAAGGCAACTGGGTCTGATCGACCTACAGGAGAGAGAAGAGACCAAAGGTTAGAGAACAGGAAACTCTGTTTGTTGGATGGAGGACGGTCTCGGACAGAACAGACCATGTTAACTGAAAGGGACGACTCTTTATCATTACAACATTACAGGGAGTAATGCAGAGATGAAACATCAGGTGTATTTAGTGGCTGGTACCTGGTGGGCCTCGGTGGAAGTCTAGTTTCAAACTTTGATTGTTTTTTTTCTTTAGCAGAACATAAAGTCGTGTTTGACGCGACAATAAATGGATATTTTAAATGTGGCTGCAGTAAACAGATACTGATGATGAGAAGTCAGGACACTTCCAGACGTGTTTGTGGCGACAATGACTGGATGATCTGACAAGAACTTAGGACATCTCTCGCCATGTTTGAGACGAAAAAAACGATATGTTTTAACGAGAAGTTGGGACATTTGCACTCATGTTTGTGACGACATTAAACAAGACAAGAACTCAGGACATCTCAGACTAGATGTCAGGACGTCTCTAGCCGTGTCTGGTGCATAACAACCAGGTGTATCTTAAGGAAATTGAATCGAATGCAACTGGATTTGGTTTTTATCTTGAAGACGTTTCACCTCTCATCCGAGAGGCTTCATCAGTTCCTGCTCGCTTGACTAGGCTGAGACTAGTCCGACTAGCCTAGTCAAGCGAGCAGAAACTGATGAAGCCTCTCGGATGAGAGGTGAAACGTCTTCAAGACAAAAACCAAATCCAGTTGCATTCGATTCAATTTCCTTGAGATAACTATGACCTGGATGAGGATATGACCTGAATGAGAATATTCACAAACAACCAGGTGTCTTTAACAGGAGGTCGGGACGTCTCCAGCTGTGTTTTCAGCGACCAGAACAGGTATTTTAAGCCAATCAGGACCCTTTCTGAACCCTCACCAAGTGTTTTTGTGCCTGAAACTGCACCTAAATAACTTCAAGGTTGCAGTAGAAGTTAATTCATTGTGGCGTTTGGTTGGTTTTGAGCTCAACGCGTTGGGATCAATAAAGCTTGATCTGTGTTTTATCTCCATCTGGGGGTCGGTGCCTCAGATGACCTCCTGCCCGGCCTCCATGCAGACCCCGGCCCATCTGCCGCTCACATTAACTGTGTCAGATGTGTCCAATCCTGTCCACCGAGACAGCACCATGACACAACAGACACTTAAAGGTCCCACTGGGCTCAGTCCAACATGTCCACCACAGAGTCCAATAAAAACCACCCGAGCTGCAGGAGCTGATCGATGGAGACGTTAAAACAGATAAATGATAAAAGTGACCCTGTGTGTGTGTGTGTGTGTGTGTGTGTGTGTGTGTGTGTGTGTGTGTGTGTGTGCATCCTCATCAAATGGTCAAATGTGAGCGCATCCTCCACAAGTGAGCTCGTGTCTGTGCTCAGCTTCTTCTTCGTGTCCTTCAAAAAGAGGGATGTGGTGAAATACTCACAGTGGAGCGACCTGCTAGGTGTGCTGGTTGAATCCCGGCCGTCCTGACTGGCCCGACGGCCCTCCGGTGGTGCTGCTGCTGCTGATGCTGGGGACGGTGGCGGTGGTGGCCATCGGTATCCCGCGGACAAAAGAGGTTTCGGTCCAAATCAAAAATGGGAGTGAGGCCAGAGGAATAGAGAGTGAAGGTCCCTGAAGGCGTCAGAGGAGATTAAAGTGCGTCCTTGCGGGTCCGTGCGGGCATCGTAACGTGAGAGGACGGAGCATCACACTGAGATGCGTTTTCACTTTGTGCTCCGAGAAGACGTCAGGATGCTCCGGGAGCGTCAGCTTTTCAGAATACACAGCGCGTCTTCCGGTCACCACTTTCAAAATTAAAGACTTTCTTTCTTTTTACCAATTCAGGGTTTTTTTCTTTGAACCAAAATAAATGTACTGACTGAAAATAATCTACACATCAGTGTCTGCAGACTCAATGTGACATGAGACAGGGATGCACATCTTTAGCTGGAGGCTCAGTCATATGAAACACAGCAGACCTTCTATAATGAAGCCTCCAGTGACACGACAAGACAACTTCTCTTCTTCTCTGGCTTTTTATTTCAGTCCACAGAACACGGACTGCATGATGTGATTCAAGAATGTCAATTAAAGTAAGGATGAGGCTTCATCATTAGGCTACAACATCCAGTTCACCCCAACAACTCGTTTTTTAAGATTACAACACCATGCTTTAATTTTGAAGGCCCACTCTCTCAGTTTCCGGCCTTGTTCCTGCTAACCCGGTCTGACTTCACCCACCTGGACGCTGTGACAGCAGCTGACGGCCATGCGCGTTCACGAGTCAACCTGGACAGATTGTAGGTTGTACGTGCACACGCAGTGGGCTGGTGCGCGCACGGGCGCACGCATACATGCATAAAAGGCGACAGGAAGTCGACACAAAATAAATTCTATGATGCAGTATTTTTTAATGACATTTTTACATCAGATTTATTCTTTATTTATGTATGTATTCATTTGAACCTCCTTTCTAATATGTGATTTGTCTGTTTCTTTTTCTGTTGTAACCTGACATGAACTGTTATATTTTATAACACCAGTTTAGTATTTTTTATCTTATATAAAATAATTATTTATTAATAATAACATCACTGACACTGATAAGAATACTAATGATAGTAATTATAACTAGAACATTTCGCAATTACACAATTATGCAAGAAAAATACATAAATGACTCAAATGTATGTGTATTCAGACTCATGTTAATTAATTCCTTAATGATAATAATCATGACAATAAGAATAATAACAATAATAATTTACATTTTTAGAAATGCAGGTTTTATTAGTGGTTTCATTTTGTATAAATGTTATATTTGTGCCCTACAGGACAAATTACATATTAAAACTTAATCGAAGACTTAAAATCGCTTTATCAGCATTTATTGATTAATGTCTTCATTATTCTCATTACTAAACAAATTTGACTCAAGATTTGAATCCAAACATATTTACAGTTTATAGGAAACAGAGAAAAGCAGCGAATTCTCACACATACTCACACACACACACACACACACACACACACACACACACACACACACACACACACAACACACACATATATATGATAAATTATAAAAAGTGAAGAAAAAACCTAAATAACTAATCCATGAATCACCTCAGCCTTGACGATAACGCTCAACAAAATAAAAGACCTCGGGAGGGCTTTTATTGTGAAGGCGTACTGTAGCCTCTGTGACGCAGTTCCTGTTGTGCTAAAGTCCACTCGGCTGAGAGACATCTGACTGAGAGCTTCTCTACCTCTTTTATCCTCTCCGCTATTTAAAAAACATACTTACAGACCTGTTAATTATCTTTTTGTACTCACTGAAGTTTATACAACACTTTTCTGTACGTGTCGCATCGCGAGACTTTGTTGTTTGTCTCGTTTTTAGGACGTTTTTGTCGCCAGATCTGCCACCGGAGCGTGCTAACGTTAGCTCAGCGGCTAGCCACCATTCACTCTTCAAGGAAACAATCGATTAATCGTTTTTGTAATCATGGATCAAACAGGAGGCACAGCAGTAACACCAAAGGTAAGTGTGTCTCTTGGTTGGTCGTGTTTTTCCGGTGTGTCACTCGGTTGTATTTGTTGTTTGACTTCACGAAGTTAAACCAGTTAGTTAGCTTCTGCTAGCGTTAGCCTGCTCCTGATCCAACATGGCCTCTCGCAGTCTTCTCCTTAAAAGGCCGAATTTAGCTCGCTGTGAGCGGACACATTACTCAGCAGCTGTGTGCCATGATTGGAGACACTATGGCTCAAGTTACACATTCAAATAAAGACACGAAGATAATGAACTAAGCGCCACTAACCTTAAATTAACCTCCACACGTCTAAATCTGTCAAAGTGCTCTTAACAGTTTTTTTTTAATTCAAAACTAAACTTTCTCTCCTAAATGTGACTGGAACCAGAAGCTTAGCTGGCAGCCAACAGTCAGAAGATATTCAGATCAGTGTCTCACACTAAAACAGGTCATCCTGGTTACTCTGCACATTTAACTGTCTGTTTAAGATCTTTTTTTCTGCCGTGTTGTGACATTATTCTTATTTTTAGACCATCATATTGTTGATGTTGTTGTTGTGTCTCCATGGGAACAGAACATCCTCAGTTTAAACAAATAGATAAATAAAGTAATTATGAATAACGTATTTGTGGGCGTGGCCAGGACACTGGGCTCAGACATGTCTGAACATGTCTCCCTCTGAGTCACTTCTTTTATTGTCTCTGTTCAGTCATGACTCAGTTTATGGTCTAATAATACTGTTGGTTGTAAAAGAAGTAGATGTAAACATAGAAACAGGAGCACAATATTTATTAACCCTCATACATATTTAAGTTTTTGAGATATTCTCATTTCATAAGCAGAGTAGAAAGTCGTTGTCACAGTTTAATCCACAATAGAGATGCAGTATTTACATTTGTTGCGTTTGGTTATCGTGATGTTTATTCAAATGCCTCATATCCTGTAATATCTGAAATCTGTACTACCTCAGCTAAAAGGTTATATAAGTCAATAAAAATTGATAAAAGCAATGAAATATGTTATTAAATGTTTTCATCAAAGTTTACTGAATAAACACATAAAACATATCGATCCGTATGATTTCCAAATGCAGAAACATGAGCAGGATCTTCATTCTGCCTCATTAAAGCAGGAAATGCTGAGATTTTCTCACATTCATGGACATTATATTGTTTATTGTGATGATATTATCATTTATTTAATAATGGAAAAACATTTTTACATTTGCAACAAATGCAGGAATAGAAGTGTTTTGACTGGTGGTCTCAGACTTTTAGACCCTTTTGGAACATTACCTTGTCTATCTTCTATAATTCTGAGTATTTGCTCGTTATGGTTTTATGTGACAGTGAACAGAATATTTGAGTTTGTAGGTTTAATAAATCAGAAATTGTCAGATGCCACATGAGGCTTCAGGAAGAAGACATTTTTCTCTTTTTTATTCCACTTCGTGTCAGATCAAAACACAACATGCAAATAACCAGGACAATAATCTCCAGGTTACATGAATTAATAACTATACTAATGCTAAACTGCCTCAGTGTCACAGGGATCACAGACTCAGCCATCAGTGTGACCTGTGTGTTTGAACAAGGTGAATTTGTGGGATAATCATGTGTTTGTGTGTTTTCCTGCAGAGCCCGTGGGGTTCGGCGGCGCCGGCGGCTCCGGCCTGCTCTCTGGCCGATGTGATGAGCGAACAGCTGGCCACACAGCTGGACGAGGAGAACAACGCCTTCCCTGCGCTCACTGAGTAAGTGTGAGACTAATTCTTCATTACACCGTTTGGTTTTTGTACAGAAGTCCTCCGAATAACAGTCGTCTATTGGGAAACTACCAGGACTGTTGGTGCTGATGAAACACAGACACCACGTGATTCCAACACTGTTATTCTACTGGCTGACAAACCTGTTGGAAGATTGAACCAACCGTCAGAATTCTGACACCGAGATGAACAACAATCGTTCTGAACCCGACAAACATTTTAATAATATTTTTATGAAAAACAGATTCTGTCCTCGTCTCCGCACCACGTGTCCGCGACTCAGATTTGTTCAGCCTCATATACATAAAACAACGTTGGTCAGCTAGTCGAGGAAGCTAAGCTAAGAAAACTGTCTGTAAAATCAGCACGACTGAGAGAAACAGCGAAGAAACACTGCTGCCACAAATTGAACTTAGTTCTTATAGACGTAACAACAACTCTTCCCCTACGGCAGCTCTGAGGGGACAAGCTTCTTCATTGTGCTGATTGGGGAGCATTTTACATCACGATGTCGATGGTCGTCAGCAGCTATCGGCCCGACCCCACTGTAGATGTATTATTTATTATAAACGACTGTCTATATAGACATTTTATAAGACTTTAACAACATCACGTTGGACGTTGAGAACCTGGGACGGATCAAGTTACTCGATGTGAAAAAGTTGTATTTTAAAAATATTTAAAATAAGTGACATCTAGTTGATTGTTTTGCTTTGGAGCATTTTGTCAGCCGATGTTTTATCACTAAAAATCATTTATGACGGTTTCACTTAATAAGAAGATTCACAGACGTCTGACAGATTTTTGTCACACTGAATAACAATTTCGTGTATTTCTGTCTTCCCGTCTTTTCTCTCTCCGTCCTTCAGTCCTGCAGCAGATCTGCTGTTGTCAGACGAGGTTTCTGACACGACCAGCGACCTGATGCTCGCCAAGATGCTGCAGATGCAGTTCGACCGTGAGTTTGATGACCAGCTCCGCCGGGAGGAGAAGAAGTTCAACGGCGACAGCAAAGGTACAACCACAATACAATGAAGAGGAAATAGATTCGATGAGCACGACAGATTGAAATTAACAAGAACGAGGGGAGAATAACGTGTGAGACTTCTCAGATCTGAGTGACGGTCTGTTATGTTTGTGTTCAGTGTCCATCTCCTTTGAGAACTACCGGATGGTCCATCCGTATGAAGACAGCGACAGCTCCGAGGACGAGGTGGACTGGCAGGACACGAGACACGACCCCTACAGAGCAGGTAACAGGTCGGCAGTGGGTGGACAAAATAACAGGAACGCCTTAAAGCAACACACAGCCCTGATGTTTTAAAATTCACATGTGGTTTCACCATCCGTCCTGAGTGATCGATCACAAGCTGACAGCTTTACAGTCTGTTCACACCTGGCAGCAACGTGTCTCCACTGACCTCATGTATCAGTTGACGTATATATTTGCATCTCGAGCAGGTAGATGAGATCTGATGACAGTGTTTTTACACAGAAAGAATCAGCTTCATGTATAATGTTTGCACAGAGTTTATAAAGTGTCTCCTAACTCAACAACTCACTAAACTGAGACATTTTATAAGGGAGCTTTCTCCAATAATTAGCCTACATTGGTTGAAAAATTTGACGTGTTTAGCATCAAACAGCTGATCAGTGTTGGCAGGTAAGACTTTAGCACTTTAGACACAGAAGCAGACAGGCTGGTACAGACATGCTGCCACAAACTGACACTTTGTACAAGGAGACAAACAACTTCAGCTTCTGATTTAATGCTGAATTTACAACAAGGACACAACCAGTTAGAATCTGTCAGAGACACAGTTTCACTACGTTAGAAAGTTTGTTTTAACTCAACAACTCTTAAAATCACCACATTTGTTAATGGAGTCTGGTGATGTTGGGGTTACTAGTGTAATCCATTCGGCCTGTTCGTCTTCACATGCGGTCCAGACCACCTCTGAATGAGGTCTGAGTGATCGGATCTCAGATGTCTTGTCACCTGTCTGAACAGCCTCTGTAGACTCACAGCTCTTGACTATGAGGTGATTATGACACAAACTGTAAATCTGTGTGTGTTTGATCCATCAGACAAGCCCCAGACGACACCCAGGAGAGGCTTCACGGGGAAAGGCAAGAACATCACCACCAAGCATGACGAGGAGACCTGCGGCCGCAAGAACACGGCGCGCATGGACAACGTAAGACGGCCTCACGCCCTCTGATACTGACAGAGCTTTTGTTTTTTAGTCGCCTGGGCGCCTAAAACATATCGATTCCTCTCCTCCTCCAGTTTGCTCCAGAGGTCCATGTCGGTGATGGGCTGGGGATGGACCTGAAGTTGTCCAATCAGGTGTTTAACTCTCTGAAGCAGCACTGCTACAGCGAGCAGAGACGCAGCGCCCGACTGCACGAGAAGAAGGAGCACTCCACCGCTGTACGTACGGAAACACAGCACTCGCACACGACGCAGATGAAACGAGTTCATCTGCCTCTTCACTCCAACTCTCTGTCTCTCTGCTCAGGAACAAGCAGTGGACCCTCGCACTCGTCTGCTGATGTATAAGATGGTGAACGCCGGCGTGCTGGAGAACATTAACGGCTGCATCAGCACAGGAAAGGAGTCTGTCGTCTTCCACGCAGATGGAGGGAGGTGAGTGGGTCAGCAGGAGGTCGAGGAAACATTACGTCTGTGAGAAAATACCTTTAGTGCTTCGTGAGACACAGTACAAAGACTGTAAACTGTGTGTGTGTGTGTGTGTGTGTGTGTGTGTGTGTGTGTGTGTGTGTGTGTGTGTGTGTGTGTGTGTGTGTGTCAGCCTGGAGGAGCAGCCTGTTCCGGATGAAGTGGTGCTGAAAGTGTTCAAGACGACGCTCAACGAGTTCAAGAACAGAGACCGCTACATCAAAGACGACTATCGCTTCAAGGAGCGCTTCAGCAAGCTGAACCCGCGGAAGGTCATCAGGCTGTGGGCCGAGAAGGAGATGCACAACCTGGCCAGGTGAACGCCCTCGTCCTGCTGGTGCTACTGGTCTCACAGAAACAATTTTTTTACACAAAGAGACATTTGCTGATGTTGAAAGAAGGCACCGATGATTTAGAATTTGTCGCAGCCGTTTCACAAAGTTTCTCTTCATGAAACAACTTTTAAAATCAGTACAATTGTTAATGGAGTCTGGTGATGTTGGGGAAATCGGTGTGTAAGTTGTTGTGGCTTCTTCTTCTTCTTCTTCCACTGCTGTAAGAATGTGGTCTGAGTGTGTCCTCACACCTGAACGTACAGCTGTGATCAGATCAGGGTGGATGTTGACACCAGGTCTGAACAGGAGCTATTTGATGGCTGTTTGTGAACTTCCCCTTCAGGAATTTCCTTTTAAAAAGTCTCTTTAAAGGGATATTCCGGTGTAAGTTTAATCCATGGTCTAACACACCATGACACCGAGTAAGACTCCCCCTCGAGAGGTCAAGTTAGCTGACCGCTAGCTTAGCTAGTTTTAGCAACCTCAGAAAAGACCGCACGATAACAATACACTGCAGCTTATGTCTCCAACTAGAAACCGCCATCAAAAAGCCACAATTAATGGTGAGAACAGCAGCAAACTTCAGCAACAGTACATGTACAGTCCCAGCACACAGTACGAAGCATCAAACATCTGCTAGCTTTGCCGGATTTGTATTGAAAACACAGCACAACTCACCCTCTCCTCCAGCAGCCTGCCTGTGTGGGGAAGCCCTGACGAGTCGATTACCGAGTGCAGTAGATTTCTGCAGCTCAAGGATGAAAATGTCTGATTATTACTCCATGGGATGCTCAGTTCTTATTATCGAGAGCTGACAGGGAAAAGAACGGAAGTAATTTTCTGAGGTTGCTAAAACTAGCTAAGCTAGCGGTCAGCTAACTTGACCTCTACTTGGTGTCAAGGTGTGTTAGACCATGGATTAAATTTACACCGGAATATCCCTTTAAGGCAAAAAAAATATTAAAGCTCCACTGTTCATGTCCATCAGCAGCTGTAGACGTCTTAAAAAACATAACAGTTACTTTTTAAAGCTTTGAAAGCTAAAAACTTTATAGCTGTCGTGCAAAGCTGACACATCCTGAGCTCCTGCTACAGCCACTCTCCTCACATCGTTCTCCTGCAGCTGCTCTCAACACTGCAGTTATTACAGCTATACCATCGTGTTAATGGGAAGCGTGAACATGGAGCAGAAACCTGATGTGTCTGTGTGTTCAGGATGAAGAAGGCGGAGATTCCCTGTCCGGAGGTGGTGCTGTTGAAGAAACACATCCTGGTGATGTCGTTCATCGGCAAAGACCACGTTCCTGCTCCCAAACTGAAAGACGTGGTGTTGAGCTCCGAGGACATGAAGAACGCCTTCTACCAGGTCCTACATGTACGTACACGGGACTGCGAGTACGACTCTGGGACACATGATGTGTAGTGATGCTACAGTTCAAGTCAGACCTGTTTTAATATTATATTCACACAAGTAACGACTTTTTCCCTTTTGACCTTCTGTGTGTCTGCAGCTGATGCAGCTCTTGTATCAGGAGTGTAACCTGGTTCATGCTGACCTCAGTGAATACAACATGTTGTGGCACGAAGGGAAGGTACGACTGTGTTCTTGTCCTTTAATCACATCTGCTTGATGAGGTTGGTTTCCTGCCTCCTCCGTCCTATTCTTTTTAAATCCTTCCTTCTCCTTCTCCTTCTTTCATCCATCACTTCCAGCTGTTCTCTCCTCTCCTGCTTTTCCTTCATACTTCACCCCGATTCTTCTCATTTTTTCCCTCCTTGTTAGAAAGAAAGAAAAAAAAAATAGATAAAAATTCACTTCATCTCTCAAATAAAAAAAACCTCTGTTGTCTCATTCAGACACTTTTTAGCAACCACCATTTTCAGACATGTATTTCAGGCTTTTACCTAAAACCAATTCAGACTTTGAGACGAGGGAACAGGAAGTGCAAAGATGCAAACATGATTTCTGGTTTTCTCCTTTAAAGGGTTAACTCAACAATACTCCCTCTGTTGTGAGTCAGTGCTGCTCTAATGTGTGTGTGTGTGTGTGTGTGTGTGTTGTAGGTGTGGCTGATAGATGTCAGTCAGTCCATCGAGCCGACCCATCCTCACGGCCTGGAGTTCCTCTTCAGAGACTGCAGGAACGTTTCCACGGTAACGGCTCTAATTCAGTCCTCACTGTGCAGCGCTGGTTTGTTCACAAAGGTCCAAAAGAAGAAGAAGTGGATTGTTTGTTTCAAACATCTTCACACTGAGTTCTGTCTGATTTTCTGTGAGAGTTGTAGAGAGAGCCGGAGCTCATGTTCGAAATGTGGTCAGGAATATTACAGAAGTCAGGAAACATGTTTAGTTAACTCAAGTTCAGATTTAAAGTTCAAGTCCAGGGAAAACATTTTCTCACCCAGTTTCACAGAAAAAACAAACGTTCACCTGTTTTTTCCAACAAAAAGAACTAAAATGATTCGTGGTTTCTTGGTGTGTGACGCAGTTCTTCCAGAAGAGAGGCGTGAGCGAGGCGATGAGCGTGTACGAGCTCTTCAACGCCGTCAGCGGGCTGAACATCCCAGTCGGTGCCGAGGAGGAGGCGGAGTTCATGGCTGAGGTAACACACACACACACACACACACACACACACACACACACACACACACACACACACACACTCTTCACCTCACAAAAAAAGTGTCTCACATTGAAGAAATAATCATTTTCTTTTTTCAATGTGTGAATCTTGTTGAAAAAAAATTTTCTTCTTGATTTTTTTTGTTTGTTTTTTTTTTCAACAAATTTATGATTTTTCTTCAAATCTCGGGAGAAAAAACTTTTTTTTTTTCTTCAGGAGTTTTTCATTTTATTTTTTTTATTATTTTTAGCTGGAATAAACTTAGGAGACATTTTTAGAGTAATAATAATAAGGAGGTAATAACTTTTGGCAGGAGACTTTTTCTTTCCTCTTTTGTGTCAAAAATAAACTGGTGAACTGTTCCTTTCACCGCTCCCTGTGCTCTCTGACAGATCGTGGCGTTGGAGAAGAGGAACGAGGATCACGTGCAGAAGCGAGGAAAGAAAACCTTCCCTGTCGCCTCTGAGGACGGCGACCCTCCTTTAAAACCCGACGCTGATGACTAACGCCGCCCGGCTCGCTCTCTCTTCACGATCCCGCCGTGATGAAAACGCTGTAAAGAGGAGATGAACGGAGGAGGACCCCGGCGCCGCCCCCTCCGACCCCGCCGCCACCCTCTGACCCACCCGCCGACTGCCTCCTTTACTCAGGCAGGACGGAGCGCCTCCTCCTGGCTGCAGGAGGAACGAGTTTCACCGTGTTGGATGTTGAAGTCGGAGCGTCCCGAGCTGCTCAGAGGCACCAGCAGGGTTTCCTGAAGCTGAGGCCTCATCTCAGACCCTCCTGCTGACACGGGCCCACAGTCAGAACCGCTTCTCACACAGAACCGCTGCTCGTTTTTATTATAGTTGTTGAGTTTCAGGCTAAAATTTGGGGAAATGAGGGTTAAATGATGAAGAAGACGAAAGTGTGACAGTGAGAAAGAATTAATGAGTTAAAATGATTATTTCTGTTCAGAGAAAAACTTCACAAATACAGTTAAAGAAAGATTAAGATTAAAAGGGTTAATGGTTCTTCTTGCAACACCGCTCAAGATATTATGGAAGACGAAAACTGCCAAAATAAATAAAGCGTGAAGTAAATGTCTCATTACATTAATTATTGTGCCGTCAAATGCACCAAATAAATAACACTTAAGATAATAAATAACTCGTCTACTGCTGCTTTAAAAAAATTAAAAATAAGTAAATTAATGTTTACAAAAGTAAATACATGCAGGAAATACCTCAATTTATTTTGAGTATTATTTGGTTCATGTATTGACTTGATGTTTATGTGATATATTTAGTTCTGTCTTGTATTTATTTTAGTTGTGGCAGTATCAGTCCTCCATATCATGAGGTCACCCGGTGCAGCAGGGGGTTATGAAATGTTTGGTAACTCATGAAGCTTTCATCATTATCAAATTAAAGTCGTTAATGTCGACGATGGAAAGTGTGTGTGTGTGTGTGTGCAGTGAAAACGATGATCAGGTAGCTGTCAGTCTGACCTGCTGTGGGACGTCGTAGTAGGTTGTGTGATTTTCATCTTAATGGATAAAACATGAAGGTTTCTCTTCACACGATGTTGATTTTCAGGTGAATTTATTCCAATGAAACGTGTCTCTGTGACTCGCTCTGCAGTGGTGACAATAAAAACCGAAGAGTAAAAACTCTTGTTTGTGTTTTTATTTATTGTTTAATATCAAATATACATGTTAATTATGAGTCGAACACTTGAAGGTTTGTTCGTAGCACCGAATCTTTGGTCAGACTGTCATCAGATTTTTCCCCACTCAGGTCCAACTTCACACATGAAAAGGAAACGTATGAAAATAGTAAAAGATACATTTTTTTTGCCAGGCTTCGCCCACCTAGAAAAAAAAAATCTGAATTTTTAGGAAAATAAATTTGAATATTTTCACTTCTAGAAGATGTTTTTCCTCCTATCAGATCGTTTCCCCACTCAGTACTAGTTCCACACATGAAAAGGAAAAATATGAAAATAAAATTATTTTTTTTTTTGCCAGGCTTCGCCCAATTAGAAAAAAAAAATCTGTAATTTAGGAAAATAAATCTGAATATTTTCATTTCGAGAAGATTTTTTCCCTTTATCAGATCGTTTCCCCACTCAGTACCAGATCCACACATGAAAAGGAAAAATATGAAAATACATTTTTTTTTTTTTTTTTTGCCAGGCTTCGCCCACCTAGAAAAAAAAAATCTGAATATTTAGGAAAATAAATTTGAATATTTTCACTTCTAGAAGACGTTTCTCCTCCTATCAGATCGTTTCCCCACTCAGTACCAGTTCCACACATGAAAAGGAAACGTATGAAAATAAAAAATATCTATTTTTTTTTGCCAGGCTTTGCCCACCTAGAAAAAAAAAAATCTGAATTTTTAGGAAAATAAATTTGAATATTTTCACTTCTAGAAGACATTTCTCCTCCTATCAGATCGTTTCCCCACTCAGTACTAGTTCCACACATGGAATGGGAACGTATGAAAATATAAAATATCAATTTTTTTTTGCCAGGCTTCGCCCACCTAGAAAAAAAACAACTGATATTTAGGAAAATAAATCTGAATATTTTCATTTTGAGAAGATTTTTTCCCTTTATCAGATCGTTTCCCCACTCAGTACCAGTTCCACACATGAAAAGGAACGGATGAAAATAAAAAATATCTATTTTTTTTTGCCAAGCTTCGCCCACCTGAGAAAAAAAAAATCTGAATTTTTAGGAAAATCTGAATATTTTCACTTCAAGAACATGTTTTTCCCCTATCAGATCGTTTTTTTACTCAGTACCAATTCCACACATGAAAAGGAAACGTATGAAATTATAACGAATACATTTTTTTGTAAGGCTTCGCCCAACTAGAAAAAAAAATCTGAATTTTCGGAAAAAAAAATCTGAATATTTTTGCTTCTGGAAGATGTTTTTCCTCCTATCAGATCGTTTCCCCACTCAGTACCAGTTCCACACATGAAATGGAAAAATATGAAAATAAAAATATTTTTTTTTTTGCCAGGCTTCGCCCACCTAGAAAAAAAAAATCTGAAATTTAGGAAAATAAATCTTAATATTTTCATTTCGAGAAGATTTTTTCCCTTTATCAGATCATTTCCCCACTCAGTACCAGTTCCACACATGAAAAGGAAAAATATGAAAATAAAAAAATATATATTTTTTTGCCAGGCTTCGCCCACCTAGAAAAAAAAATCTGAAATTTAGAAAAAAAATCTGAATATTTTTAATTTCGAGAAGATTTTTTCCCTTTATCAGATCATTTCCCCACTCAGTACCAGTTCCACACATGAAAAGGAAACGTATGAAAATAAAAAAATATTTTTTTTTTGCCAGGCTTCACCCACCTAGAAAAAAAAAATCTGAATTTTCAGTAAAATAAATCTGAATATTTTCACTTCTAGAAGATGTTTTTCCTCCTATCAGATCGTTTCCCCACTCAGTACCAGTTCCACACATGAAAAGGAAAAATATGAAAATATTTTTTTTTTTTTTTTGCCAGGCTTCGCCCACCTAGAAAAAAAAAATCTGAATTTTCAAAAACATAAATCTGAATATTTTTGCTTCTGGAAGATGTTTTTCCTCCTATCAGATCGTTTCCCCACTCAGTACCAGTTCCACACATGAAATGGAAAAATATGAAAATAAATTTTTTTTTTTTTGCCAGGCTTCGCCCACCTAGAAAAAAAAAATCTGAAATTTAGGAAAATAAATCTTAATATTTTCGTTTCGAGAAGATTTTTTCCCTTTATCAGATCATTTCCCCACTCAGAACCAGTTCCACAAATGAAAAGGGAACGTATGAAAATATATATATATTTTATTTTGCCAGGCTTCGCCCACCTAGAAAAAAAAAATCTGAATTTTCTGGAAAATAAATCTGAATATTTTTGCTTCTAGAAGATGTTTTACCTCCTCTCAGATCGTTTCCCCACTCAGTACCAGTTCCACACATGAAAAGGAAAAATATGAAAATAAAAATATATATATTTTTTTGCCAGGCTTCGCCCACCTAGAAAAGAAAATCTGAAATTTAGGAAAATAAATCTGAATATTTGTAATTTCGAGAAGATTTTTTTCCCTTTATCAGATCGTTTCCCCACTCAGTACCAGTTCCACACATGAAAAGGAAACGTATGAAAATAAAAAAATATTTTTTTTTGCCAGGCTTCGCCCACCTAGAAAAAAAAAATCTGAATTTTCAGGAAAATAAATCTGAATATTTTCACTTCTAGAAGATGTTTTTCCTCCTATCAGATCGTTTCCCCACTCAGTACCAGTTCCACACATGAAAAGGAAAATTATGAAAATATATTTTTTTTTTTTTGCCAGGCTTCGCCCACCTAGAAAAAAAAAAAAAATCTGAATTTTTAGGAAAATCTGAATAATTTCGTTTCAAGAAGATGTTTTTCCCCTATCAGATCGTTTCCCCACTCAGTACCAGTTCCACACATGAAAAGGAAACGTATGTAAAGAAAAAATATCTATTTTTTTTTTCCCAGGCTTCGCCCACCTAGAAAAAAAAAAATCTGAATTTTTAGGAAAATCTGAATATTTTTGCTTCGAGAAGATGTTTTCCCACCTATCAGATCGTTTCCCCACTCAGTACCAGTTCCACACATGAAAAGGGAACGTATGAAAATAAAAAATATGGGTTTTTTTGCCAGGCTTCGCCCACCTAGAAAAGAAAATCTGAAATTTAGGAAAATAAATCTGAATATTTTTGCTTCAAGAACATGTTTTCCCCCTATCAGATCGTTTCCCCACTCAGTACCAGTTCCACAATGGAAAAGGAAAAGTATGAAAATATATATATATATTTTTTTTTTTGCCAGGCTTCGCCCACCTAGAAAAAAAAAATCTGAATTTTTACGAAAATCTGAATATTTTTGCTTCAAGAACATGTTTTTCCCCTATCAGATCGTTTCCCCACTCAGTACCAGTTCCACACATGAAATGGAAAAATATGAAAATAAAAAATATCTATTTATTTTTTTGCCAGGCTTCGCCCACCTAGAAAAAAAAAATCTGAATTTGTAGGAAAATCTGAATATTTTCACATCAAGAACATGTTTTTCCCCTATCAGATCGTTTTTTTACTCAGTACCAGTTCCACACATGAAAAGGAAACGTATGAAAATATAACGAATACATTTTTTTGCCAGGCTTCGTCCACCTAGAAAAAAAAAATCTGAATTTTTTGAAAAAAAAATCTGAATATTTTCGCTTCTAGAAGATGTTTTTCCTCCTATCAGATTGTTTCCCCACTCAGTACTAGTTCCACACATGAAAAGGGAACGTATGAAAATAAAAAATTTAAATTTTTTTGCAAGGCTTCGCCCACCTAGAAAAAAAAATCTGAAATTTCAGAAAAATAAATCAGAGTATTTTTTCTTCTAGAAGATGTTTTTCCTCCTATCAGATCGTTTCCCCACTCAGTACTTGTTCCACACATGAAAAAAGAACGTATGAAAATAATAAAAAAAAATTTGCCAGGCTTCATCCACGTAGAAAAAAAATTTCTGAAATTTCAGGAAAATAAATTTGACTATTTTCACTTCTAGAAGATGTTTCTCCTCCTATCAGATCGTTTCCCCACTCAATACTAGTTCCACACATGAAAAGGGAACGTATGAAAATAAAAAATGAAAAATTTTTTGCCAGGCTTCGCCCACCTAGAAAAAAAATCTGAATTTTTTAGGAGAATAAATCTGAATATTTTTGCTTCTAGGAGATGTTTTTCCTCCTATCAGATCGTTTCCCCCACTCAGTACCAGTTCCACACATGAAAAGGGAACGTATGAAAATAAAAAATGAAAAATTTTTTGCAAGGCTTCGCCCACCTAGAAAAAAAAATCTGAAATTTCAGGAAAATAAATCTGAGTGTTTTTTCTTCTAGAAGATGTTTTTCCCCTCTCAGATCGTTTCCCCACTCAGTACCAGTTCCACACATGAAAAGGAAAAATATGAAAATAAAAATATATATATTTTTTTGCCAGGCTTCGCCCACCTAGAAAAGAAAATCTGAAATTTAGGAAAATAAATCTGAATATTTGTAATTTCGAGAAGATTTTTTCCCTTTATCAGATCGTTTCCCCACTCAGTACCAGTTCCACACATGAAAAGGAAACGTATGAAAATAAAAAAATATTTTTTTTTGCCAGGCTTCGCCCACCTAGAAAAAAAAAATCTGAATTTTCAGGAAAATAAATCTGAATATTTTCACTTCTAGAAGATGTTTTTCCTCCTATCAGATCGTTTCCCCACTCAGTACCAGTTCCACACATGAAAAGGAAAATTATGAAAATATATATTTTTTTTTTTTGCCAGGCTTCGCCCACCTAGAAAAAAAAAAATCTGAATTTTTAGGAAAATCTGAATAATTTCGTTTCAAGAAGATGTTTTTCCCCTATCAGATCGTTTCCCCACTCAGTACCAGTTCCACACATGAAAAGGAAACGTATGTAAAGAAAAAATATCTATTTTTTTTTCCCAGGCTTCGCCCACCTAGAAAAAAAAAAATCTGAATTTTTAGGAAAATCTGAATATTTTTGCTTCGAGAAGATGTTTTCCCACCTATCAGATCGTTTCCCCACTCAGTACCAGTTCCACACATGAAAAGGGAACGTATGAAAATAAAAAATATGGGTTTTTTTGCCAGGCTTCGCCCACCTAGAAAAGAAAATCTGAAATTTAGGAAAATAAATCTGAATATTTTTGCTTCAAGAACATGTTTTCCCCCTATCAGATCGTTTCCCCACTCAGTACCAGTTCCACAATGGAAAAGGGAACGTATGAAAATATAAATATTTTTTTTTTTTTGCCAGGCTTCGCCCACCTAGAAAAAAAAAATATGAATTTTTACGAAAATCTGAATATTTTTGCTTCTAGAAGATGTTTTCCCACCTATCAGATCGTTTACCCACTCAGTACCAGTTCCACACATGAAATGGAAAAATATGAAAATAAAAAATATGTATTTTTTTTTTTGCCAGGCTTCGTCCACCTAGAAAAAAAAATCTGAATTTTTAGGAAAATCTGAATATTTTCGCATCAAGAACATGTTTTTCCCCTATCAGATCGTTTTTTTACTCAGTACCAGTTCCACACATGTAAAGGAAACGTATGAAAATATAACGAATAAATTTCTTTACCAGGCTTCGTCCACCTAGAAAAAAAAAATCTGAATTTTTTGAAAAAAAAAATCTGAATATTTTCGCTTCTAGAAGATGTTTTTCCTCCTATCAGATTGTTTCCCCACTCAGTACCAGTTCCACACATGAAAAGGGAACGTATGAAAATAAAAAAATAAATTTTTTTTGCAAGGCTTCGCCCACCTAGAAAAAAAAATCTGAAATTTCAGAAAAATAAATCAGAGTATTTTTTCTTCTAGAAGATGTTTTTCCTCCTATCAGATCGTTTCCCCACTCAGTACTTGTTCCACACATGAAAAAAGAACGTATGAAAATAATAAAAAAAAATTTGCCAGGCTTCATCCACGTAGAAAAAAAAATTCTGAAATTTCAGGAAAATAAATTTGACTATTTTCACTTCTAGAAGATGTTTCTCCTCCTATCAGATCGTTTCCCCACTCAATACTAGTTCCACACATGAAAAGGGAACGTATGAAAATAAAAAATGAAAAATTTTTTGCCAGGCTTCGCCCACCTGAGAAAAAAAATCTGAATTTTTTAGGAGAATAAATCTGAATATTTTTGCTTCTAGGAGATGTTTTTCCTCCTATCAGATCGTTTCCCCCACTCAGTACCAGTTCCACACATGAAAAGGGAACGTATGAAAATAAAAAATGAAAAATTTTTTGCAAGGCTTCGCCCACCTAGAAAAAAAAAATCTGAAATTTCAGGAAAATAAATCTGAGTGTTTTTTCTTCTAGAAGATGTTTTTCCCCTCTCAGATCGTTTCCCCACTCAGTACCAGTTCCACACATGAAAAGGAAAAATATGAAAATAAAAATATATATATTTTTTTGCCAGGCTTCGCCCACCTAGAAAAGAAAATCTGAAATTTAGGAAAATAAATCTGAATATTTTTGCTTCAAGAACATGTTTTCCCTCTATCAGATCGTTTCCCCACTCAGTACCAGTTCCACACATGGAAAAGGGAACGTATGAAAATAAAAAAAATATTTTTTTTTGCCAGGCTTCGCCCACCTAGAAAAAAAAAAAATCTGAATTTTTAGGAAATAAATCTGAATATTTTCGCTTCTAGAAGATGTTTTTCCTCCTATCAGATCGTTTCCCCACTCAGTACCAGTTCCACACATGAAATGGAAAAGTATGAAAATAAAAAATATCTATTTATTTTTTTGCCAGGCTTCGCCCACCTAGAAAAAAAAAATCTGAATTTTTAGGAAAATAAATTTGAATATTTTCACTTCTAGAAGACATTTCTCCTCCTATCAGATCGTTTCCCCACTCAGTACTAGTTCCACACATGGAATGGGAACGTATGAAAATATAAAATATCTATTTTTTTTTGCCAGGCTTCGCCCACCTAGAAAAAAAACAACTGATATTTAGGAAAATAAATCTGAATATTTTCATTTCGAGAAGATTTTTTCCCTTTATCAGATCGTTTCCCCACTCAGTACCAGTTCCACACATGAAAAGGAAACGTATGAAAATAAAAAATATCTATTTTTTTTTGCCAGGCTTCGCCCACCTAGAAAAAAAAAATCTGAATTTTTAGGAAAATCTGAATATCTTCACTTCAAGAACATGTTTTTCCCCTATCAGATCGTTTTTTTACTCAGTACCAATTCCACACATGAAAAGGAAACGTATGAAATTATAACGAATACATTTTTTTGCCAGGCTTCGCCCACCTAGAAAAAAAAATCTGAATTTTCGGAAAAAAAAATCTGAATATTTTTGCTTCTAGAAGATGTTTTTCCTCCTATCAGATCGTTTCCCCACTCAGTACCAGTTCCACACATGAAATGGAAAAATATGAAAATAAAAATATTTTTTTTTTTGCCAGGCTTCGCCCACCTAGAAAAAAAAAATCTGAAATTTAGGAAAATAAATCTTAATATTTTCATTTCGAGAAGATTTTTTCCCTTTATCAGATCATTTCCCCACTCAGTACCAGTTCCACACATGAAAAGGAAAAATATGAAAATAAAAAAATATATATTTTTTTGCCAGGCTTCGCCCACCTAGAAAAAAAAATCTGAAATTTAGAAAAAAAATCTGAATATTTTTAATTTCGAGAAGATTTTTTCCCTTTATCAGATCGTTTCACCACTCAGTACTAGTTCCACACATGAAAAGGAAACGTATGAAAATAAAAAAAATATTTTTTTTTGCCAGGCTTCGCCCACCTAGAAAAAAAAAATCTGAATTTTCAGGAAAATAAATCTGAATATTTTTACTTCTAGAAGATGTTTTTCCTCCTATCAGATCGTTTCCCCACTCAGTACCAGTTCCACACATGAAAAGGAAAAATATGAAAATATTTTTTTTTTTTTTTTGCCAGGCTTCGCCCACCTAGAAAAAAAAAATCTGAATTTTCAAAAACATAAATCTGAATATTTTTGCTTCTGGAAGATGTTTTTCCTCCTATCAGATCGTTTCCCCACTCAGTACCAGTTCCACACATGAAATGGAAAAATATGAAAATAAATTTTTTTTTTTTTGCCAGGCTTCGCCCACCTAGAAAAAAAAAATCTGAAATTTAGGAAAATAAATCTTAATATTTTCGTTTCGAGAAGATTTTTTCCCTTTATCAGATCATTTCCCCACTCAGTACCAGTTCCACACATGAAAAGGGAACGTATGAAAATATATATATATATTTATTTTGCCAGGCTTCGCCCACCTAGAAAAAAAAAATCTGAATTTTCTGGAAAATAAATCTGAATATTTTTGCTTCTAGAAGATGTTTTACCTCCTCTCAGATCGTTTCCCCACTCAGTACCAGTTCCACACATGAAAAGGAAAAATATGAAAATAAAAATATATATATTTTTTTGCCAGGCTTCGCCCACCTAGAAAAGAAAATCTGAAATTTAGGAAAATAAATCTGAATATTTGTAATTTCGAGAAGATTTTTTTCCCTTTATCAGATCGTTTCCCCACTCAGTACCAGTTCCACACATGAAAAGGAAACGTATGAAAATAAAAAAATATTTTTTTTTGCCAGGCTTCGCCCACCTAGAAAAAAAAAATCTGAATTTTCAGGAAAATAAATCTGAATATTTTCACTTCTAGAAGATGTTTTTCCTCCTATCAGATCGTTTCCCCACTCAGTACCAGTTCCACACATGAAAAGGAAAATTATGAAAATATATATTTTTTTTTTTGCCAGGCTTCGCCCACCTAGAAAAAAAAAAAAAATCTGAATTTTTAGGAAAATCTGAATAATTTCGTTTCAAGAAGATGTTTTTCCCCTATCAGATCGTTTCCCCACTCAGTACCAGTTCCACACATGAAAAGGAAACGTATGTAAAGAAAAAATATCTATTTTTTTTTTCCCAGGCTTCGCCCACCTAGAAAAAAAAAAATCTGAATTTTTAGGAAAATCTGAATATTTTTGCTTCGAGAAGATGTTTTCCCACCTATCAGATCGTTTCCCCACTCAGTACCAGTTCCACACATGAAAAGGGAACGTATGAAAATAAAAAATATGGGTTTTTTTGCCAGGCTTCGCCCACCTAGAAAAGAAAATCTGAAATTTAGGAAAATAAATCTGAATATTTTTGCTTCAAGAACATGTTTTCCCCCTATCAGATCGTTTCCCCACTCAGTACCAGTTCCACAATGGAAAAGGAAAAGTATGAAAATATATATATATATTTTTTTTTTGCCAGGCTTCGCCCACCTAGAAAAAAAAAATCTGAATTTTTACGAAAATCTGAATATTTTTGCTTCAAGAACATGTTTTTCCCCTATCAGATCGTTTCCCCACTCAGTACCAGTTCCACACATGAAATGGAAAAATATGAAAATAAAAAATATCTATTTATTTTTTTGCCAGGCTTCGTCCACCTAGAAAAAAAAAATCTGAATTTTTAGGAAAATATCTGAATATTTTCGCATCAAGAACATGTTTTTCCTCCTATCAGATCGTTTTTTTACTCAGTACCAGTTCCACACATGAAAAGGAAACGTATGAAAATATAACGAATAAATTTTTTTACCAGGCTTCGTCCACCTAGAAAAAAAAATTCTGAATTTTTTGAAAAAAAAATCTGAATATTTTCGCTTCTAGAAGATGTTTTTCCTCCTATCAGATTGTTTCCCCACTCAGTACCAGTTCCACACATGAAAAGGGAACGTATGAAAATAAAAAATTAAATTTTTTTTGCAAGGCTTCGCCCACCTAGAAAAAAAAATCTGAAATTTCAGAAAAATAAATCAGAGTATTTTTTCTTCTAGAAGATGTTTTTCCTCCTATCAGATCGTTTCCCCACTCAGTACTTGTTCCACACATGAAAAAAGAACGTATGAAAATAATAAAAAAAAATTTGCCAGGCTTCATCCACGTAGAAAAAAAATTTCTGAAATTTCAGGAAAATAAATTTGACTATTTTCACTTCTAGAAGATGTTTCTCCTCCTATCAGATCGTTTCCCCACTCAATACTAGTTCCACACATGAAAAGGGAACGTATGAAAATAAAAAATGAAAAATTTTTTGCCAGGCTTCGCCCACCTAGAAAAAAAATCTGAATTTTTTAGGAGAATAAATCTGAATATTTTTGCTTCTAGGAGATGTTTTTCCTCCTATCAGATCGTTTCCCCCACTCAGTACCAGTTCCACACATGAAAAGGGAACGTATGAAAATAAAAAATGAAAAATTTTTTGCAAGGCTTCGCCCACCTAGAAAAAAAAATCTGAAATTTCAGGAAAATAAATCTGAGTGTTTTTTCTTCTAGAAGATGTTTTTCCCCTCTCAGATCGTTTCCCCACTCAGTACCAGTTCCACACATGAAAAGGAAAAATATGAAAATAAAAATATATATATTTTTTTGCCAGGCTTCGCCCACCTAGAAAAGAAAATCTGAAATTTAGGAAAATAAATCTGAATATTTGTAATTTCGAGAAGATTTTTTCCCTTTATCAGATCGTTTCCCCACTCAGTACCAGTTCCACACATGAAAAGGAAACGTATGAAAATAAAAAAATATTTTTTTTTGCCAGGCTTCGCCCACCTAGAAAAAAAAAATCTGAATTTTCAGGAAAATAAATCTGAATATTTTCACTTCTAGAAGATGTTTTTCCTCCTATCAGATCGTTTCCCCACTCAGTACCAGTTCCACACATGAAAAGGAAAATTATGAAAATATATATTTTTTTTTTTTGCCAGGCTTCGCCCACCTAGAAAAAAAAAAAATCTGAATTTTTAGGAAAATCTGAATAATTTCGTTTCAAGAAGATGTTTTTCCCCTATCAGATCGTTTCCCCACTCAGTACCAGTTCCACACATGAAAAGGAAACGTATGTAAAGAAAAAATATCTATTTTTTTTTTCCCAGGCTTCGCCCACCTAGAAAAAAAAAAATCTGAATTTTTAGGAAAATCTGAATATTTTTGCTTCGAGAAGATGTTTTCCCACCTATCAGATCGTTTCCCCACTCAGTACCAGTTCCACACATGAAAAGGGAACGTATGAAAATAAAAAATATGGGTTTTTTTGCCAGGCTTCGCCCACCTAGAAAAGAAAATCTGAAATTTAGGAAAATAAATCTGAATATTTTTGCTTCAAGAACATGTTTTCCCCCTATCAGATCGTTTCCCCACTCAGTACCAGTTCCACAATGGAAAAGGGAACGTATGAAAATAAAATATTTTTTTTTTTTGCCAGGCTTCGCCCACCTAGAAAAAAAAAATATGAATTTTTACGAAAATCTGAATATTTTTGCTTCAAGAACATGTTTTTCCCCTATCAGATCGTTTCCCCACTCAGTACCAGTTCCACACATGAAATGGAAAAATATGAAAATAAAAAATATCTATTTATTTTTTTGCCAGGCTTCGATCCACCTAGAAAAAAAAATCTGAATTTTTAGGAAAATCTGAATATTTTCGCATCAAGAACATGTTTTTCCCCTATCAGATCGTTTTTTTACTCAGTACCAGTTCCACACATGAAAAGGAAACGTATGAAAATATAACGAATAAATTTCTTTACCAGGCTTCGTCCACCTAGAAAAAAAAAATCTGAATTTTTTGAAAAAAAAAATCTGAATATTTTCGCTTCTAGAAGATGTTTTTCCTCCTATCAGATTGTTTCCCCACTCAGTACCAGTTCCACACATGAAAAGGGAACGTATGAAAATAAAAAAATAAATTTTTTTTGCAAGGCTTCGCCCACCTAGAAAAAAAAATCTGAAATTTCAGAAAAATAAATCAGAGTATTTTTTCTTCTAGAAGATGTTTTTCCTCCTATCAGATCGTTTCCCCACTCAGTACTTGTTCCACACATGAAAAAAGAACGTATGAAAATAATAAAAATTTTTTTGCCAGGCTTCATCCACGTAGAAAAAAAAATTCTGAAATTTCAGGAAAATAAATTTGACTATTTTCACTTCTAGAAGATGTTTTTCCTCCTATCAGATCGTTTCCCCACTCAGTACCAGTTCCACACATGAAAAGGGAACGTATGAAAATAAAAAACGAAATTTTTTTTGCAAGGCTTCGCCCACCTAGAAAAAAAATCTGAATTTTTTAGGAGAATAAATCTGAATATTTTTGCTTCTAGGAGATGTTTTTCCTCCTATCAGATCGTTTCCCCCACTCAGTACCAGTTCCACACATGAAAAGGGAACGTATGAAAATAAAAAATGAAAAATTTTTTGCAAGGCTTCGCCCACCTAGAAAAAAAAATCTGAAATTTCAGGAAAATAAATCTGAGTGTTTTTTCTTCTAGAAGATGTTTTTCCCCTCTCAGATCGTTTCCCCACTCAGTACCAGTTCCACACATGAAAAGGAAAAATATGAAAATAAAAATATATATATTTTTTTGCCAGGCTTCGCCCACCTAGAAAAGAAAATCTGAAATTTAGGAAAATAAATCTGAATATTTTTGCTTCAAGAACATGTTTTCCCCCTATCAGATCGTTTCCCCACTCAGTACCAGTTCCACAATGGAAAAGGGAACGTATGAAAATAAAAAAAAAAATTTTTTTGCCAGGCTTCGCCCACCTAGAAAAAAAAAATCTGAATTTTTACGAAAATCTGAATATTTTTGCTTCAAGAACATGTTTTTCCCCTATCAGATCGTTTCCCCACTCAGTACCAGTTCCACACATGAAATGGAAAAATATGAAAATAAAAAATATCTATTTATTTTTTTGCCAGGCTTCGTCCACCTAGAAAAAAAAATCTGAATTTTTAGGAAAATCTGAATATTTTCGCATCAAGAACATGTTTTTCCCCCATCAGATCGTTTTTTTACTCAGTACCAGTTCCACACATGAAAAGGAAACGTATGAAAATATAACGAATACATTTTTTTGCCAGGCTTCGTCCACCTAGAAAAAAAAAATCTGAATTTTTGGAAAAAAAAAATCTGAATATTTTCGCTTCTAGAAGATGTTTTTCCTCCTATCAGATTGTTTCCCCACTCAGTACTAGTTCCACACATGAAAAGGGAACGTATGAAAATAAAAAATTAAAATTTTTTTGCAAGGCTTCGCCCACCTAGAAAAAAAAATCTGAAATTTCAAAAAAATAAATCAGAGTATTTTTTCTTCTAGAAGATGTTTTTCCTCCTATCAGATCGTTTCCCCACTCAGTACTTGTTCCACACATGAAAAAAGAACGTATGAAAATAATAAAAATTTTTTTGCCAGGCTTCATCCACGTAGAAAAAAAAATTCTGAAATTTCAGGAAAATAAATTTGACTATTTTCACTTCTAGAAGATGTTTTTCCTCCTATCAGATCGTTTCCCCACTCAGTACCAGTTCCACACATGAAAAGGGAACGTATGAAAATAAAAAACGAAATTTTTTTTGCAAGGCTTCGCCCACCTAGAAAAAAAAATCTGAAATTTCAGGAAAATAAATCTGAGTGTTTTTTCTTCTAGAAGATGTTTTTCCCCTCTCAGATCGTTTCCCCACTCAGTACCAGTTCCACACATGAAAAGGAAAAATATGAAAATAAAAATGTTTTTTTTTTTGCCAGACTTCGCCCAGCTAGAAAAAAAAAATCTGAATTTTTAGGAAAATCTGAATATTTTCGCTTCAAGAACATGTTTTTCCCCTATCAGATCGTTTCCCCACTCAGTACCAGTTCCACACATGAAAAGGAAACGTATGAAAATAAAAAATACCTTTTTTGTTTTTGCCAGGCTTCGCCCACCTAGAAAAAAAAAAAATCTGAATTTTTAGGAAAATCTGAATATTTTTGCTTCAAGAACATGTTTTTCCCCTATCAGATCTTTTCCCCACTCAGTACTAGTTCCACACATGAAAAGGGAACGTATGAAAATAAAAAATATGGGTTTTTTGCCAGGCTTCGCCCACCTGAGAAAAGAAAATCTGAAATTTAGGAAAATAAATCTGAATATTTTCATTTCGAGAGGATTTCTTCCCTTTATCACATCGTTTCCCCATTCAGTACCAGTTCCACACATGAAAAGGGAACGTATGAAAATATATATATATATATTTTTTTTTTGCCAGGCTTCGTCCACCTAGAAAAAAAAATCTGAATTTTTTGGAAAATCTGAATATTTTTGCTTCAAGAACATGTTTTTCTCCTATCAGTACCAGTTCCACACATGAAATGGAAACCTATGAAAATAAAAAATATCTATTTTTTTTTTGCCAGGCTTCGCCCACCTAGAAAAAAAAATCTGAAATTTACGAAAATAAATCTGAATATTTTCATTTCAAGAAGATTTTTTCCCTTTGTCAGATCGTTTCCCCACTCAGTACCAGTTCCACACATGAAAAGGGAACGTATGAAAATAAAAACATTTTTTTTTTTGCCAGGCTTCGCCCACCTAGAAAAAAAAAATCTGAATTTTCAAGAAAACAAATCTGAATATTTTTGCTTCTAGAAGATGTTTTCCCACCTATCAGATCGTTTCCCCCACTCAGTACCAGTTCCACACATGAAAAAAGAACGTATGAAAATAATAAAAAAAATTTTGCAAGGCTTCATCCACCTAGAAAAAAAAAATCTGAAATTTCAGGAAAATAAATCTGAGTGTTTTTTCTTCTAGAAGATGTTTTTCCTCCTATCAGATCGTTTCCCCACTCAGTACTAGTTCCACACAGGAAAAGGAAAAGTATGAAAATACTTTTTTTTTTTTTTTTTTTGCCAGGCTTCGCCCACCTTAAAAAAAAAACTCTGAATTTTCAGGAAAATAAATCTGAATATTTTTGCTTCAAGAACATGTTTTCCCCCCTATCAGATCGTTTCCCCACTCAGTACCAGTTCCACACATGAAAAGGGAACGCATGAAAATAAAAAATATATTTTTTTTGCCAGGCTTCACCCACCTAGAAAAAAAATCTGAAATTTAAGGAAAATAAATCTGAATATTTTTGCTTCTAGAAGATGTTTTCCCATCAATCAGAATCGTTTACCCACTCAGTACCAGTTCCACACATGAAAAGGAAACGTATGAAAATAAAGAATATCTATTTTTTTTTTGCCAGGCTTCGCCCAGCTAGAAAAAAAAATCTGAAATTTAGGAAAATAAATCTGAATATTTTTAATTTCGAGAAGATTTTTTCCCTTTATCAGATCGTTTCCCCACTCAGTACCAGTTCCACACATGAAAAGGGAACGTATGAAAATAAAAATATATATATTTTTTTTTGCCAGGCTTCGCCCACCTAGAAAAAACAAATCTGAATTTTTAGGAAAATCTGAATATTTTCGTTTCAAGAAGATGTTTTTCCTCCTATCAGATCGTTTCCCCACTCAGTACCAGTTCCACACATGAAAAGGAAATGTATGAAAATAAAAATATTTTTTTTTTTTTGCCAGGCTTCGCCCAACTAGAAAAAAAAAATCTGAATTTTTAGGAAAATCTGAATATTTTCGCTTCAAGAAGATGTTTTTCCCCTATCAGATCGTTTTTCTACTCAGTACCAGTTCCACACGTATGAAAAGGAAACGTATGAAAATATAACTAATACATTTTTTTGCCAGGCTTCGCCCACCTAGAAAAAAAAATCAGAATTTTTGGAAAAAAAAATCTGAATCTTCAGACACGGTCAGCAAAGTGTCCAAATAACAGAGTCAAAACCCCTGAGACACAAATTGCAACTGTCCTGGCTGAGTAGCTCACTGTGTAGAGATGCTGCCTTTGAGATTTGAGCTCGTGGGTTTGATCCTTGAGTCACTTTGGTTCTGGAAACTGGTCTGGTTTGAGTTTTGAAAGCTGAATTCCAAAAGAAAGAGTGAAAAGCATGGAGAGTCAGTGTTCATCCATCTGATCAGACAGCTCACGCTGTTAGAGGACTGCTCTGAACTACTTAAGTTCATGGTTCAATTCTTATGAGACTCAATGCGTCCTAAAGTGAGACTGAAAGGTGCCCAGAGAAGATCTATCAATGTGAAGAGGATCTAATGTGAGTAATGACAATCTGGAAGAAGAATGTTTTTAAAAATATTTTCTAAAATTTCAGCCTTCAAAATTTAACCCAGGTCAGCTTTCTGTACCAGAACAACTCGAGGATCAAACCCACGAGCTCAAATCTCAGGAGCAGCATCTCTACACACTGAGCTACTGATTCAGACAACTGTAGCTTGTTTCTTGGAGGTTTTGACTCTGTCATTTGTCATTTGGACACTTCGCTGATCATGTTGTTGCTGATTCGAGCAGATGTTTTCCCCCCTTTCAGATTATTTCGCCACTCAGTACCAGTTCCACACATAAAAAGGAAATCTATAAAAATATATATATTTTTTTTTTTTGCCAGGCTTCGCCCACCTAGAAAAAAAATCTGAATCTTCAGACACGGTCAGCAAAGTGTCCAAATAACAGAGTCAAAACCCCTAAGACACAAGTTGCAACTGTCCTGGCTGAGTAGCTCACTGTGTAGAGACGCTGCCTTTGAGATTTGAGCTCGTGAGTTTGATCCTTGAGTCACTTTGGTTCTGGAAACTAGTCTGGTTTGAGTTTTGAAAGCTGAATTCCAAAAGAAAGAGTGAAAAGCATGGAGAGTCAGTGTTCATTCATCTGATCAGACAGCTCACGCTGTTAGAGGACTGCTCTGAGAGTCTTAAGTTGATGGTTCAATTCTTACCAGACTCAATGCGTCCTAAAGTGAGACTGAAAGGTGCCCAGAGAAGATCTATCAATGTGAGTAATGACAATCTGGAAGAAGAATGTTTTTAAAAATATTTTCTAAAATTTCAGCCTTCAAAATTTAACCCAGGTCAGCTTTCTGTACCAGAGCAACTCAAGGATCAAACCCACGAGCTCAAATCTCAGGAGCAGCATCTCTACACACTGAGCTACTGATTCAGACAACTGTATCTTGTTTCTTGGAGGTTTTGACTCTGTCATTTGTCATTTGGACACTTCGCTGATAGTGTTGTTGCTGATTCGAGCAGATGTTTTCCCCCCTTTCAGATTGTTTCGCCACTCAGTACCAGTTCCACACATAAAAAGGAAATCTCTAAAAAAATATATTTTTTTTTTTTGGCCAGGCGTCGTCCACCTAGAAAGAAAAATCAGATTTTTCAGGAAAAGGAAATATTAATAATTGTTATTTTAGATGTTTTTCCTCATCTCAGATTATTCCCCCACTCAGTACCAGTTCCACACATGAAAAGGAAATCTATTAAAATGAAAGAAAAATTAGATTTTTTTTGGCCAGGCTTCGTCCACCTAGAAAAAAAAGATCTGAATTTTCAGGAAAAGGAAATATTAATATTTTTTATTTTAGATGTTTTTCCTCATATCAGATTATTTCCCCACTCAGTACCAGTTCTACACATGGAAATGAAATGTATTAAAAATTTTAAAAAATATATATATTTTTTTGCCAGGCTTCGTCCACCTAGAAAAAAAAGATCTGAATTTTCAGGAAAAGGAAATCTGAATATTTTCACTTCTAGAAGATGTTTTTTCTCCTATCAGATCGTTTCCCCACTCAGTACCAGTTCCACACATGAAAAGGAAACGTATGAAAATAATTTTTTTTTTTTTTTTGCCAGACTTCGACCACCTAGAAAAAAAAAATCTGAATTTTTAGGAAGAAAAATCTGAATTAATTTTCTTAAAGATGTTTTTCCTCCTATCAGATTGTTTCCCCACTCAGTACCAGTTCCACACATGAAAAGGAAATCTATTAAAATGAAAGAAAAATTTGATTTTTTTTGGCCAGGCTTCGTCCACCTAGAAACAAAAAGATCTGAATTTTCAGGAAAAGGAAATCTGAATATTTTCACTTCTTAAAGATGTTTCTCCTCCTATCAGATTGTTTCCCCACTCAGTACCAGTTCTACACATGAAAAGGAAATTTATTAAAAATAAAAAAATACATAAATTTTTTTTGCCAGGCTTCGTCCACCTAGAAAAAAAGATCTGAATTTTCAGGAAAAGGAAATCTGAATATTTTCGTTTCGAGAAGATGTTTTTCCTCCTATCAGATCGTTTCCCCACTCAGTACCAGTTCCACACATGAAAAGGAAATCTATTAAAATGAAAGAAAAATTAGATTTTTTTTGCCAGGCTTCGTCCACCTAGAAAAAAAAAATCTGAATTTTTAGGAAGAAAAATCTGAATTAATTTTCTTAAAGATGTTTTTCCTCCTATCAGATTGTTTCCCCACTCAGTACCAGTTCCACACATGAAAAGGAAATCTATTAAAATGAAAGAAAAATTAGAATTTTTTCTGCCAGGCTTCGTCCACCTAGAAAAAAAGATCTGAATTTTCAGGAAAAGGAAATATTAATATTTTTTATTTTAGATGTTTTTCCTCATATCAGATTATTTCCCCACTCAGTACCAGTTCCACACATGAAAATGAAATGTATTAAAAATAAAAAAATATCTATATTTTTTTTGCCAGGCTTCGTCCACCTAGAAAAAAAAGATCTGAATTTTCAGGAAAAGGAAATCTGAATATTTTCACTTCTAGAAGATGTTTTTTCTCCTATCAGATCGTTTCCCCACTCAGTACCAGTTCCACACATGAAAAGGAAATCTATTAAAATGAAAGAAAATTAGAATTTTTTTTGCCAGGCTTCGTCCACCTAGAAAAAAAAGATCTGAATTTTCAGGAAAAGGAAATATTAATATTTTTTATTTTAGATGTTTTTCCACCTATCAGATCATTTCCCCACTCAGTACCAGTTCCACACATGAAAAGGAAATCTATTAAAATGAAAGAAAAATTAGATTTTTTTTGCCAGGCTTCGTCCACCTACCAAAAAAAAATCTGAATTTTTAGGAAGAAAAATCGGAATTAATTTTCTTAAAGATGTTTTTCCTCCTATCAGATCGTTTCCCCACTCAGTACCAGTTCCACACATGAAAAGGAAATCTATTGAAATTAAAGATGAAAGAAAAATTTGAATTTTTTTGCCAGGCTTCGTCCACCCAGAAAAAAAAAATCTGAATTTTCAGGAAAATAAATCTGAATATTTTTGCTTCAGGAAGATGTTTTTCCTCCTATCAGATCGTTTCCCCTCTCAGTACCAGTTCCACACATGAAAAGGAAACGTATGAAAATGAAAGAAAAATTAGAATTTTTTTTGCCAGGCTTCGTCCACCTAGAAACAAAAAGATCTGAATTTTCAGGAAAAGGAAATATTAATATTTTTTATTTTAGATGTTTTTCCTCATATCAGATTATTTCCCCACTCAGTACCAGTTCTACACATGAAAATGAAATGTATTAAAAATAAAAAAAAAATATATATTTTTTTTTGCCAGGCTTCGTCCACCTAGAAAAAAAAGATCTGAATTTTCAGGAAAAGGAAATCTGAATATTTTCACTTCTAGAAGATGTTTTTTCTCCTATCAGATCGTTTCCCCACTCAGTACCAGTTCCACACATGAAAAGGAAATCTATTAAAATGAAAGAAAATTAGAATTTTTTTTGCCAGGCTTCGTCCACCTAGAAAAAAAAGATCTGAATTTTCAGGAAAAGGAAATATTAATATTTTTTATTTTAGATGTTTTTCCACCTATCAGATCATTTCCCCACTCAGTACCAGTTCCACACATGAAAAGGAAATCTATTAAAATGAAAGAAAAATTAGATTTTTTTTGCCAGGCTTCGTCCACCTACCAAAAAAAAATCTGAATTTTTAGGAAGAAAAATCGGAATTAATTTTCTTAAAGATGTTTTTCCTCCTATCAGATCGTTTCCCCACTCAGTACCAGTTCCACACATGAAAAGGAAATCTATTGAAATGAAAGATGAAAGAAAAATTTGAATTTTTTTGCCAGGCTTCGATCCACCCAGAAAAAAAAAATCTGAATTTTCAGGAAAATAAATCTGAATATTTTTGCTTCAGGAAGATGTTTTTCCTCCTATCAGATCGTTTCCCCTCTCAGTACCAGTTCCACACATGAAAAGGAAACGTATGAAAATGAAAGAAAAAATTGATTTTTTTTGGCCAGGCTTCGTCCACCTAGAAACAAAAAGATCTGAATTTTCAGGAAAAGGAAATATTAATATTTTTTATTTTAGATGTTTTTCCTCATATCAGATTATTTCCCCACTCAGTACCAGTTCTACACATGAAAAGGAAATTTATTAAAAATAAAAAAATATCTATATTTTTTTTTGCCAGGCTTCGTCCACCTAGAAAAAAAAAATCAGAATTTTTACGAAGAAAAATCTGAATTAATTTTCTTAAAGATGTTTTTCCTCCTATCAGATCGTTTCCCCACTCAGTACCAGTTCCACACATGAAAAGGAAATCTATTAAAATGAAAGAAAAATTAGAATTTTTTCTGCCAGGCTTCGTCCACCTAGAAAAAAAAAATCTGAATTTTTAGGAAGAAAAATCGGAATTAATTTTCTTAAAGATGTTTTTCCTCCTATCAGATTGTTTCCCCACTCAGTACCAGTTCCACACATGAAAAGGAAATTTATTAAAATGAAAGAAAAATTTGAATTTTTTTGCCAGGCTTCGTCCACCTAGAAAAAAAAATCTGAAATTTTAGGAAAGAAATATTAATAATTTTTTATTTTAGATGTTTTTCCTCATATCAGATTATTTCCCCACTCAGTACCAGTTCCATACATGAAAAGGAAATGTATCGAAATGAAAGAAAAATTAGAATTTTTTTGGTCAGGCTTCGTCCACCTAGAAAAAAAAAGATCTGAATTTTCAGGAAAAGGAAATCTGAATATTTTCACTTCTAGAAGATCTTTTTTCTCCTATCAGATTGTTTCCCCACTCAGTACCATTTCCACACATGAAAAGGAAATCTATTAAAATGAAAGAAAAATTAGAATTTTTTTGCCAGGCTTCGTCCACCTAGAAAAAAATAATCTGAATTTTTAGGAAAGAAATATTAATAATTTTTATTTTAGATGTTTTTCCTCATATCAGATTATTTCCCCACTCAGTACCAGTTCCACACATGAAATGGAAATTTATTAAAATGAATGAAAAATTTGATTTTTTTTGCCAGGCTTCGTCCACCTAGAAAAAAATAATCTGAATTTTTAGGAAGAAAAATCTGAATTAATTTTCTTAAAGATGTTTTTCCTCCTATCAGATTGTTTCCCCACTCAGTACCAGTTCCACACATGAAAAGGAAATCTATTAAAATGAAAGAAAAATTAGAATTTTTTCTGCCAGGCTTCGTCCACCTAGAAACAAAAAGATCTGAATTTTCAGGAAAAGGAAATATTAATATTTTTTATTTTAGATGTTTTTCCTCATATCAGATTATTTCCCCACTCAGTACCAGTTCTACACATGAAAATGAAATGTATTAAAAATAAAAAAATATCTATATTTTTTTTTGCCAGACTTCGTCCACCTGGAAAAAAAAGATCTGAATTTTCAGGAAAAGGAAATATTAATATTTTCACTTCTAGAAGATGTTTTTTCTCCTATCAGATCGTTTCCCCACTCAGTACCAGTTCCACACATGAAAAGGAAATCTATTAAAATGAAAGAAAATTAGAATTTTTTTTGCCAGGCTTCGTCCACCTAGAAAAAAAAGATCTGAATTTTCAGGAAAAGGAAATATTAATATTTTTTATTTTAGATGTTTTTCCACCTATCAGATCATTTCCCCACTCAGTACCAGTTCCACACATGAAAAGGAAATCTATTAAAATGAAAGAAAAATTAGATTTTTTTTGCCAGGCTTCGTCCACCTACCAAAAAAAAATCTGAATTTTTAGGAAGAAAAATCGGAATTAATTTTCTTAAAGATGTTTTTCCTCCTATCAGATCGTTTCCCCACTCAGTACCAGTTCCACACATGAAATGGAAATCTATTGAAATGAAAGATGAAAGAAAAATTTGAATTTTTTTGCCAGGCTTCGTCCACCCAGAAAAAAAAAATCTGAATTTTCAGGAAAATAAATCTGAATATTTTTGCTTCAGGAAGATGTTTTTCCTCCTATCAGATCGTTTCCCCTCTCAGTACCAGTTCCACACATGAAAAGGAAACGTATGAAAATGAAAGAAAAATTGGATTTTTTTTGGCCAGGCTTCGTCCACCTAGAAACAAAAAGATCTGAATTTTCAGGAAAAGGAAATATTAATATTTTTTATTTTAGATGTTTTTCCTCATATCAGATTATTTCCCCACTCAGTACCAGTTCTACACATGAAAAGGAAATTTATTAAAAATAAAAAAATATCTGTATTTTTTTTTGCCAGGCTTCAGTCCACCTAGAAAAAAAAATCAGAATTTTTACGAAGAAATTGAATTAATTTTCTTAAAGATGTTTTTCCTCCTATCAGATCGTTTCCCCACTCAGTACCAGTTCCACACATGAAAAGGAAATCTATTAAAATGAAAGAAAAATTAGAATTTTTTCTGCCAGGCTTCGTCCACCTAGAAAAAAAAAATCTGAATTTTTAGGAAGAAAAATCTGAATCAATTTTCTTAAAGATGTTTTTCCTCCTATCAGATTGTTTCCCCACTCAGTACCAGTTCCACACATGAAAAGGAAGTTTATTAAAATGAAAGAAAAATTTGAATTTTTTTGCCAGGCTTCGTCCACCTAGAAAAAAAAATCTGAAATTTTAGGAAAGAAATATTAATAATTTTTTATTTTAGATGTTTTTCCTCATATCAGATTATTTCCCCACTCAGTACCAGTTCTACACATGAAAATGAAATGTATTAAAAATAAAAAAATATCTATATTTTTTTTTGCCAGGCTTCAGTCCACCTAGAAAAAAAAAGATCTGAATTTTCAGGAAAAGGAAATCTGAATATTTTCACTTCTAGAAGATGTTTTTTCTCCTATCAGATCGTTTCCCCACTCAGTACCAGTTCCACACATGAAAAGGAAATCTATTAAAATGAAAGAAAATTAGAATTTTTTTTGCCAGGCTTCGATCCACCTAGAAAAAAAAGATCTGAATTTTCAGGAAAAGGAAATATTAATATTTTTTATTTTAGATGTTTTTCCACCTATCAGATCATTTCCCCACTCAGTACCAGTTCCACACATGAAAAGGAAATCTATTAAAATGAAAGAAAAATTAGATTTTTTTTGCCAGGCTTCGATCCACCTACCAAAAAAAAATCTGAATTTTTAGGAAGAAAAATCGGAATTAATTTTCTTAAAGATGTTTTTCCTCCTATCAGATCGTTTCCCCACTCAGTACCAGTTCCACACATGAAATGGAAATCTATTGAAATGAAAGATGAAAGAAAAATTTGAATTTTTTTGCCAGGCTTCGATCCACCCAGAAAAAAAAAATCTGAATTTTCAGGAAAATAAATCTGAATATTTTTGCTTCAGGAAGATGTTTTTCCTCCTATCAGATCGTTTCCCCTCTCAGTACCAGTTCCACACATGAAAAGGAAACGTATGAAAATGAAAGAAAAATTGGATTTTTTTTGGCCAGGCTTCGTCCACCTAGAAACAAAAAGATCTGAATTTTCAGGAAAAGGAAATATTAATATTTTTTATTTTAGATGTTTTTCCTCATATCAGATTATTTCCCCACTCAGTACCAGTTCTACACATGAAAAGGAAATTTATTAAAAATAAAAAAATATCTGTATTTTTTTTTGCCAGGCTTCAGTCCACCTAGAAAAAAAAATCAGAATTTTTACGAAGAAATTGAATTAATTTTCTTAAAGATGTTTTTCCTCCTATCAGATCGTTTCCCCACTCAGTACCAGTTCCACACATGAAAAGGAAATCTATTAAAATGAAAGAAAAATTAGAATTTTTTCTGCCAGGCTTCGTCCACCTAGAAAAAAAAATCTGAATTTTTAGGAAGAAAAATCTGAATCAATTTTCTTAAAGATGTTTTTCCTCCTATCAGATTGTTTCCCCACTCAGTACCAGTTCCACACATGAAAAGGAAGTTTATTAAAATGAAAGAAAAATTTGAATTTTTTTGCCAGGCTTCGTCCACCTAGAAAAAAAAATCTGAAATTTTAGGAAAGAAATATTAATAATTTTTTATTTTAGATGTTTTTCCTCATATCAGATTATTTCCCCACTCAGTACCAGTTCCATACATGAAAAGGAAATGTATCGAAATGAAAGAAAAATTAGAATTTTTTTGGTCAGGCTTCGTCCACCTAGAAAAAAAAAAGATCTGAATTTTCAGGAAAAGGAAATCTGAATATTTTCACTTCTAGAAGATCTTTTTTCTCCTATCAGATTGTTTCCCCACTCAGTACCATTTCCACACATGAAAAGGAAATCTATTAAAATGAAAGAAAAATTAGAATTTTTTTGCCAGGCTTCGTCTACCTAGAAAAAAAAAATCTGAATTTTTAGGAAAGAAATATTAATAATTTTTATTTTAGATGTTTTTCCTCATATCAGATTATTTCCCCACTCAGTACCAGTTCCACACATGAAATGGAAATTTATTAAAATGAATGAAAAATTTGATTTTTTTTGCCAGGCTTCGTCCACCTAGAAAAAAATAATCTGAATTTTCAGGAAAAGGAAATATTAATATTTTTTATTTTAGATGTTTTTCCTCATATCAGATTATTTCCCCACTCAGTACCAGTTCTACACATGAAAAGGAAATCTATTAAAATGAAAGAAAAATTAGATTTTTTTTGCCAGGCTTCGATCCACCTAGAAAAAAAAAATCTGAATTTTCAGGAAAAGGAAATATTAATATTTTTTATTTTAGATGTTTTTCCTCATATCAGATTATTTCCCCACTCAGTACCAGTTCGACACATGAAAAGGAAATTTATTAAAAATAAAAAAATATATAAATTTTTTTTGCCAGGCTTCGTCCACCTAGACAAAAAAGATCTGAATTTTCAGGAAAAGGAAATCTGAATATTTTCACTTCTAGAAGATGTTTTTTCTCCTATCAGATCATTTCCCCACTCAGTACCAGTTCCACATATGAAAAGGAAATCTATTAAAATGAAAGAAAAGTTAGATTTTTTCTGCCAGGTTTCGTCCACCTAGAAAAAAAAAATCTGAATTTTTAGGAAGAAAAATCTGAATTAATTTTCTTAAAGATGTTTTTCCTCCTATCAGATTGTTTCCCCACTCAGTACCAGTTCCACACATGAAATGGAAATTTATTAAAATAACAAAACATTTTTTTTTTATGTCAGGCTTCGTCCACCTAAAAAAAAAAGATCTGAATTTTCAGGAAAAAGAAATCTGAATATTTTCACTTCTAGAAGATGTTTTTTCTCCTATCAGATCATTTCCCCACTCAGTACCAGTTCCACATATGAAAAGGAAATCTATTAAAATGAAAGAAAAGTTAGATTTTTTCTGCCAGGTTTCGTCCACCTAGAAAAAAAAAATCTGAATTTTTAGGAAGAAAAATCTGAATTAATTTTCTTAAAGATGTTTTTCCTCCTATCAGATTGTTTCCCCACTCAGTACCAGTTCCACACATGAAATGGAAATTTATTAAAATAACAAAACATTTTTTTTTTATGTCAGGCTTCGTCCACCTAAAAAAAAAAGATCTGAATTTTCAGGAAAAAGAAATCTGAATATTTTCACTTCTAGAAGATGTTTTTTCTCCTATCAGATCGTTTCCCCACTCAGTACCAGTTCCACACATGAAAAGGAAATCTATTAAAATGAAAGAAAATTAGAATTTTTTTTGCCAGGCTTCGTCCACCTAGAAAAAAAAGATCTGAATTTTCAGGAAAAGGAAATATTAATATTTTTTATTTTAGATGTTTTTCCACCTATCAGATCATTTCCCCACTCAGTACCAGTTCCACACATGAAATGGAAATTTATTAAAATAACAAAACATTTTTTTTTTATGTCAGGCTTCGTCCACCTAGAAAAAAAAGATCTGAATTTTCAGGAAAAAGAAATCTGAATATTTTCACTTCTAGAAGATGTTTTTCCTCATATCAGATTATTTCCGCACTCAGTACCAGTTCCACACATGAAAAGGAAATGTATAAAAATAGAAAAAAAATCATATTGATTTTTGGCAGGTTTCACCCATCTAGAAAAGAAATTGGAATTTTTAGAATAAAAAAATCGAATTATTTTTCAGAAGATGTTTTTCCTCCTATCAGATTGTTTCCCCAGTCATTACCAGTTTCACATAGCAAAAGGAAACCTATTTAAAAAAAAAAAATCATATATTTTCCCCCAGGATTTGTCCACCTAGAAAAAAAGAATTTCTAGAAAAGAAACATTAATTTTCTTCTAGATGTTT
>JBBNBP010000961.1:0-18281 GCA_039737535.1 Lagodon rhomboides | reverse complement strand
TTGTCGTGTCGTCAGACGTAGTGGGAAAAGGGGTGGAAAAACGACGAGAGTAGTGTAGCGGCAGCAGCCATTTATTTCGTGCCGGCAGGTAACAACATAGCAACGAACAAGCACCCCTCACTGGCCTGAGGGGGAAACCCCGTAACTCTGGTTACCACATACTCCTTGCGCCCTCTACGGGACACTCAATGCACAACACTTTGAACAGCAGGGCGCTGTCTAACCTGACACCCTTTTAATCCCACAGTACATTTGCTGTGCTTTTCACTTAAACACCACAGATTTACCAAAATACGACTGAATACAATTGCTTTTGTACAGTCAGTGACCGATCTAAGCCGAGAAGTTAATGCATCCCTAATTAGTGGAAATTACTCTACAGATTGGACAGCTCACTGAGGAAATGTGTTGCTAGCTAACAAAACACACACACACACACACACACACACATACAAATGTATATTAGGGGTGGAACGCTTCACAAAATCCACGGTTCGGTTCATATCACGGTTTTGGGATCACGGTTTTCGGTTCGGTTCGGTTGTTTTTTTTGTTCTATTTTTTTACACTCTAAAAAATGAATCAGATCTTTAGCCTAATAATTAGATTTTTTTAAAAAAATCAGACATAAGGACATGTCATGCAATCATGCAAAAACTGAAATAATGGGGCAGCTTGATTAGGGATTAAGCACATCATTGTAACAATCTTAAATTAAAGTGAAGTGAGATTTTGAAACAGCAAGAGGAAAGATATTGCTGCATTTACACGTTTATATATTTATTTGGCAAAAAGATTAACAATTGTTTGCCTTCTTCTGCAATGAAAATGCACTAAATCACTAAAATACAACAGCAACCACTGAACTGACTATTAATTAACTATCTCTGACAAACATTGTATCCTATAAAGTAAAAAGAGGAACTCTTGAATTAGTGCAAACAAAATACTTTAACTTTCCTATTTTTATGGCCACATTACAGGAAAGGGCATCAACATCAACACGTACCTCATGACGTAATGTTGATGTGAAGTTGTGATAGACTACATGAACTGCGTATTGTGTTTTATTTTGAAAGGGGGCGGAAGTGTATTACGTTGATTCTGTGTCGGATTTCCTGTCTGGTGCAATCTGCTCTGTTGAACTTCACGCGGTTTAGCAACGACTCCGTCAAAAACTAGAAGTGCTACAGACTGACAGCGCTGCAGAGCGGAGAGCCGCTGCTGAGACGTTACGTGGCGCCCGGTGGGGATGGTCTCATTGATTACAGTGGCAGCGATCAGCTCCGGTGACCGCGGCGCAGCCGTTAGGCGGCCGTTACGTCCCCGGTGGAAATTATGCACGTTGCGCATCATAAACCGAACGGTGCACACGCGCCCGAACCGTGACAAGCGTACCGAACGGGACAGATTTTTTGGATGAACCCTTCCACCCCTAATGTGTGTGTATATATATATATATATATATATATATATATATATATATATATATATATATATATATATATATATATATATATATATATATATATATATATATATGACTGCTTGCACAGCTTTTGTAATCATTGTTTTTTATATTTTAAAGATTGAATGCTTCTTAGAAAATGAGAGCTGCAGTGTGTGCCGTCCTTCTCATGCTGACCCTATGTCCAGGTATGTGTGTTTTTAAGACTGACCAACAGGTTGATAAGAACATAGACTAACAGATAAATTATGTCTTAACTAGAAACTAAGCTAACAGTAGAACTAGGACTGTGCCCGTAGTAAAATATTACCGTAGTAATATCTTGATATATTCTTGTACTCATATACCTAGGAGCTTCATTTAATTGCATAATGAATACAGCGAGTCTACAGTATATTTACACATATATATGTATACAGGAGTATGTAATATACAGGGAATAATATTAGTCAAAGTAGTCTGAGTTATGGCTATAATTAGAAAGCAAGCAGACAATAAATGTAATTTTGGGAGTATTATGGGACAACATATATGACATAACATAACATGTATATCACTCCATTCCAAAATGATTATAATATTTTTATTTTGACTATTTCCGTGTATAGCAAATACCATATAAATGACAACTATTCACTAAGTTTTACTTTTGTGTAGATGTAAAAATACCTGAAATACTGTATTGGCTGTTAAAAATATCACACACAGATTAAATTATTTACTAAAAGGGCTATTTCACTGTTTTAGTATAGCATCGTGATAAAGTTAATACATGATCAAGGTTATTTTCTTACCCACTAATCCACCTGCCCGAACATGTGAGCTACGCTTCCCCAGCGGTGTCCTGCCGTTGCCATGCCCCAAAGTTTAAATCCAGCTGTGTTGGCTTAAGCATATCTATCCGGTTCATGAAAACAGACGAACATAAACGTTGGGAAATAACATTTGGACACTAAAAAAAAGCCTAATTAAAATATATTTTTTAGTGATGTGTTTGAAAGTCGTTCACCATCTGAACATTGTAATTCTTATGAATAAATTACTTTCCTGAGAACTGAAGGAAAAATTTGGAAGTATAATTGCACCCATGCAAAAATAAAAATATATAAAAAAAAGTTGCCTACATTAAACTGATATAATCGGACAACAGGCACCTGTCCTCCTCTGTCCTCCAACACCACCTCATACTGACTGCCCTGTCCCCTCTTACCCCCCCCGGTCTGGCTGCAGGTGTCACTGTTCAAGCATTTCAATCAGAATTTTAGTAGATTTTATTTACTCATTTCCATTTGTTTGGATATTTATCTTGCCTCTCAAAAACAGAGAAAGCAACCTCTCCTGCCTCTATGGACCAGCCTACTCTGTTGCATACACTGAATTTAGATGTGTTCAATTATATTACTTATAGTTATTTGAATGTCAGTGTACACACAGCTCTTCTTTTCTTTCTTTCTTTTCATTCACTACTTCCACAGCTGTGCGTTTTAATATCTGATGATATTTGTGAATTATTTCCTCTGTGGTAATATGTGTGTGTGTGTTCGCTGTTCCTAGGCGAGGCACTGAAGTGTAACTTCTGTTACTCAAAGGGGAGCAGCCTCTGCAACCCAACCAGCACCCAGACATGTTCAGGATCAGCTAATGCGTGTGGTGCCGTCATTTTAACAGGCGCGCTGAGTAAGTCCCCCTTTAGTCCTTTACCAGACAGATGAATGCACTTCTGTTGATGATTAGCTTTTCCTCGCTCTCTTATTTTATGGATGTAAGTAATTCATAGAATGCAAGATCACAAGAGTTTCACAACGTTTTAAGTCTTTAAGTCTGAAAACATCATGTAAGGGTTCAGAATGCTGAAACTAGAACTTGTCAAATACATGCTTGGACAGAATGAGAACCATGGTTTTTGTTCCCTATCATCTACAGTGGAAGTACATTATGAAGGGACCAGAATAAACAAGAGGAATGATTACAGCAAGAAAATCTGTTTAGATATTTATATAAGCACCTGAATATTGTTTTAATACAGACTTTTAAAAATGTGAACCTGTCCTTTAATCCAGCCATGGTACTATGTGATTAAAACAGTGAGCCACACAAAATATGCAATGATCATGTAACCCATTGTAATGTGAATGTAGCAGTGACTCCGAGTTCGATCCCTTTTGTCTTCCTCTAGGCAATTCCTTCCGTCAGTGCATGAACATGGCGGTGTGTCAGGGCTTCATGAAAACACCTGGCGCGTTTGCAACATGCTGCAGCACCGACCTCTGCAACTGAGCCTCTTCACTTTACCCTCGGACCTTATGATCACAGATTTCTACTGTTCTAAGTGTATTCTTTTAGCCTCACATTGCTGTTACACTGCTGTCATTTAAATCAAAGTGTTGAATTTCTTTAAATAGAATTAAAAAGATAATCGGCATTTGCACTCAGCTATAATCTCACTGTCACTAATATGAGGTCAAATTCAAACCTGTTAAACTCAGTACCACTTACTAACACAAGGTGGCAGTAGAGCACTGTGGAGAACAAGAAACATTCACTTTGGCCACCACTGCATGTGTGTGTGTGTTTTTAAAGAGCATTATTAAAAGACAAATAATGAAATTGAGTGACATTTTCATATCTCTCTTACTCATATGATGAATTTGAATTACAAGTGGTGAGGCTTATCATTTATAAAAAGACAAGTCATTTCACCTACAGTTTAATAATGGATTATCTATTGAGCAGAACATATGCAAATTCACTACATTTTTCCGTCACAGGTAAAGATCAGCAGAAATAGAGATAGATGTGTTCTCCTTTGTGTGGGCTTCGACTCTCAGCCTGCACGCCTCGCCAGCTGACGGCTTGGCTTGTCACTTGTGAAAGAAATTAAGGATCCAAAGGCTATTGTACATTATTCAGTATGTAAACGAGATACAGTTCCAGCCAGACTTGCAGAAGTTGTAGAAAGTCAGTGAAAGGGTCACACTGTGTATTTAAGCAACGTTAAACCTCTCATTAACACATGGATATAAGTGAAAATACAAATGTTCATTTGAGTACAAAAGGCTTGAGGCTCTCCAGAGCAAGCGATGTCTGCGAAAGGCACGTAGCATCGTCAAGGACTGTTCTCACCCCAGCCACAGACTGTTCACTACAGGTCACTCCACACCCGGACCAGTAGGTTCAGGGGAAGCTTTTTTTCCTACGTCTGTCGCCCTTCTGAACTCTAATCTGCTGCACTGTTTATTCTGAACAGACTTGTACTTTACTGCTTCTTTTTGCACTTCTGGTTAGATGCTAACTGCATTTCGTTGTCTCTGTACTTGTATTGTGCACAATGACAATAAAGTTGAATCTAATCTAATCTGATCTAAAAAGTCTTAGACGAACTAGATAATACAACTACACACTCTCAGTGAAATGCAGTTATAACATCAATATGTCACAAAACACAAATTTGTGTAGGCCTAATCATTTTGATAATTTGTTCACTTGTAGGATGAAAGATATAGTGATTAATGTGAAGGTATTTCTCTGAAGTCATTCGCATTAGAAGGTGACACATGGTCTGATGTGATTTCAACGCAATAAAATGTAATAAATATGGAAATATATACAAAAAGCTTACAGGACATCATAATATGTGCATTTTATACATTCATTTAAAATAAGATGTTGCGCTCACTGCTGTAAAGCCCATGCGCAAGTTCTTAGAATGTTACAGCATTACATCTTTGACTTTTAGGGCAAACTTCACATGCTGAAGAAATAAGGTTTCACACATTACTGACACTGCGGCTGTAGTGGCTAGATAGGTGCTTGGTTGACAGTCAGTCAATTTCTAAGTACTACTAGTGTCAGTCTAATATCCATGGATTACTCTTTCGGCCATTTTTTTGTCACCCATTGTCTTCTCTCTCTTTCACTGATACACACAGCTATCTCTTGCTTTTACCAATACTATAGCTATACTTCTACTACTGCTTTTACAACTAAAAGCTTATACTACTACTACTTCTACTTCCGTTTATTAAGTACTACTACTACTACTACTACTATTAAGTCATTTGTAGTAAATAATTTCTAAGTACTACTAGTGTCAGTCTAATATCCATGGATTACTCTTTCGGCCATTTTTTTGTCACCCATTGTCTTCTCTCTCTTTCACTGATACACACAGCTATCTCCCGTAATGCTTATTTAATGCAGACAACACTTCTATCAGAATAAGTATCAAGCATCAGGCGCACGCAAAGTTTTAGATATTTTCTAATGGTAGAGGAAAGAAAGAAAGAAAGAAAGAAAGAAAGAAAGAAAGAAAGAAAGAAAGAAAGAAAGAAAGAAAGAAAGAAAGAAAGAAAGAAAGAAAGAAAGAAAGAAAGAAAGAAAGAAAGGGACTGAAAAAGCAAAAGATATACGGGTATTTCATTAAACCTGATTTGATCTAACCCTACCTCTAAACTCTATTTGACCATGATGTCGACTTAGGTCAACAAACTTCAATCTAGTCAGGACTCTTGGGATTTATAGTTTATACATTTATAGTATTGCATCAAATGGAAAAACACTTATCCTTGGCTGGTTTTGACTCGACTTTTAGATGCTCACTGAATTGATCAAGGAGTATGCTCAGCCAAAACAGGGAGCGCAATGAGAAAACCCCCCAGGTATACAAGAGGAATTAAGCAAGCCAATAAATGCAGTTTTTTTTATTTTGATTCTAAACTAGAAAGCTGAATGATGAGGTGGTGGCGACAAGCTCGCCAGCCGCAGCAGCGTGTGGCAGCATTTGAGTAGGAGGGATTAGAATGAGGAGAGAGTCATGTTTCTGCTTGGTTTGTGACTGATTGGTGACAATGATCCAATCGGCCAGCTGTCAGCTGATTACAGCTGGGGTGTATGATTCAGTGTCCTGCATGAACAAACACAAAGCTTCATGAAAGGAAGGAAGGGAATGAAATCCTAAAAAACATACAGGCATTTCATTTTACTGACACCTAGATTTACTCTAACCCTAACCCAAAAGCCCAACCCTAACCCTAATTTAACCCTTACCCTATTAAATATATTTGACCATGACGATGACTTTTTGAACACAAAAAACTTTAAGAAAAAGGGAAGAGGACTGAAATCCTAAAATAGCCTATATACTGACATTTAATGAAATTGATGTCTGGATTGACTCTAATCCCAACCCTAACCCTAACCCTAAATTGTAAATGACAATGATGTTGACTTTTTAACTCAGCAAACTTCATAAAACAAGGAAGGAGAATGAAAACCTGAAAGACATACAGGCATTTCCCTTTACTGATACCTAGATGTACTCTAACCCCAACCCTTAAACCGAACAGTAACCCTAACCCTCTATTTGACCATGATATTGATGTTTCAGCTCAGCTAACTTCAAGAAAGAAGGGAGGGGAATACAACAGTAAAAGATATACTGACATTTCATGAAACTGATATTTAGATTTACTCACACCCTAACCCCTAATGCTAATCCTAAACATTATACATAACATTATGGCCACCTGCTTAATATTGTGTTGGTCCCCCTTTTACTGCCAAAACAGCCCTGATCCGTTGAGATATGGACTCCACTAGACCCCTGAAGGTGTGCTGTGGTATCTGGCACCAAAATGTTAGCAGCAGATCCTTTAAGTCCTGTAAATTGCAAGGTAGGGCCTTTTGGATGCCAAGTCAAACTATTTTTACTTTGTGGCACAGCGCATTATCCTGCTGAAAGAGGCCACAGTCATCAGGGAATACCGTTTCCATGAAAGGGTATACATGGTCTGCAACAATGCTTAGATAGGTGGTACGTGTCAAAGTAACATCCACCTTGATGGCAGGACCCAAAGTTTCCCAGCAGAAGATTGCCCAACGTATCACACTGTCTCCGCTGGCTTGCCTTGTTCCCATAGTGCATCCTGGTGCCATGTGTCCCCCAGGTAAGCGACGCACACGCACCCAGCCATCAACGTGATGTAAAAGACAACATAACTCATCAGACCAGGCCACCTTCTTCCATTGCTCCGTGGTCCAGTTCTGATGCTCACGTGCCCATTGTTGGCGCTTTCGGCAGTGGACAGTGGTCAGCATGGGCACCCTGACTGGTCTGTGGCTATGCAGCCCCATACGCAACAAACTGCGATGCACTGTGTATTCTGACACCTTTCTATCAGAACCAGCATTAACTTCTTCAGCAATTTGAGCAACAGTAGCTCGTCTGTTGGATCGGACCACACGGGCCAGCCTTCGTTCCCCACATGCATCAATGAGCCTTGGCCTTCCATGACCCTGTTGCCGGTTCACCACTGTTCCTTCCTTGGACCACTTTTGATAGATACTGACCACTGCAGACCGGGAACACCCCACAAGAGCTGCAGTTTTAGAGATGCTCTGACCCAGTCTTCTAGCCATCACAATTTGGCCCTTGTCAAACTCACTGAAATCCTTATGCTTGCCCATTTCTCCTGCTTCTAACACATCAACTCTGAGGACAACATTTTCACTTGCTGCCTAATATATCCCACCCACTAACAGATGCCATGATAAAGAGATAATCAGTGTCATTCACTTCACCTATCAGTGGTCATATACAGCTCTGGAAAAAATTAAGAGACCGCTACAAAATTATCAGTTTCTTTGATGTTACTATTTATAGGTATGTGTTCGAGTAAAATGAACAGTTTTGTTTTATTCTATTAACTACTGACAACATTTCTTCCAAATTCCAAATAAAAATATTGTCATTTAGAGCATTTATTTGCAGAAAATGACAAATGGTCTAAATAACAAAAAAGGTGCAGTGTTCAGACCTAAAATAAAGACACAAAGAAAACAAGTTCATATTAATTTTTAAACAACACAATACTAATGTTTTAACTTAGGAAGAGTTCAGCAATCAGTATTTGGTGGAATAACCCTGATTGTCAATCACAGCTTTCATGCGTCTTGGCATGCTCTCCACCAGCCTTTCACATTGCTGTTGAGTGACATTATGCCAATCCTGGCACAAAAATTCAAGCAGCTCTGCTTTGTTTGATGGCTTGTGACCATCCATCTTCCTCTTGATCACATTCCAGAGGTTTTCAATGGGGTTAAGGTCTGGAGATTGGGCTGGCCATGACAGGGTCTTGATCTAGTGGACCTTCATCCACACCTTGATTGACTTAGCTGCGTGGTGTGGAGCATTGTTTTGCTGGAAAAAACAATCCTCAGAGTTGGGGAATATTGTCAGAGCTGAAGGAAGCAAGTTTTCTTCCAGGATAACTTTGTAGGTGGCTTGATTCATTCGTCCTTTGCAAAGATGAATCTTCCCGATTCCAGCCTTGCTGAAGCACCCTGGATCATCACTGATCCTCCACCAAATTTGCGAGACACTTTGGCTTGTAGGCCTCTTCAGGTCTTCGTCTAACCATTAGACGACCAGGTGTTGGGCAAAGCTGAAAATTAGACTCATCAGAGAAGATGACCTTACTCCAGTCCTCTGGTCCAATCCTTATGGTCTTTTGCAAACCTCAGCCTGGCTATTCTTTGCTTCTCATTGATGAAGGGCTTTTTTTTCTAGCTTTACAGGACTTGAGCCCTGCCTCTAGGAGACTGTTTTGAACCGTTCTTGCCATGCACTTCACCCCAGCTGCCATTTGCCATTCTTTTTGTAGGTCACCTGATTGCTATGGTTGCTGAGCGACATTCAAATGAGATGACAGTCATCGTGGTCAGTGGAGAGTCGTTTTCGCCCTCTGCTGGTCTCTAGCTTTGTTGTCCCGAATGTCTGCTGCTTGACCTTGTTCTTATGAACTGGCGTCTTAGAAATTTTAGGGATAGAAGCAACCTGATGCTCACTGTATCCTCTGCCAGTCTTTCCTCACTCAAAACTTTTCTTTTCAACTCTTTTGGCATGGTCAATTGTTCTTTTTTGATTCCAGTAACTGCTGATGTACTACTAGCACTGCTTTTGCCATCCAGCTGGTCCTATTGCAAGAGTACTGTATAGTGATGACCACAGCAGTGTTTTTTATACTTTTCCTCATTAGAAAATATTTGGTTCAGGTGATCACCTAATCAGTACCTCCCTCATTAATGAATGAGGTGTGCCTGTGTTGGAATTCAACAGACACTGGAATGGAATGGCTGTCATAAATGTAGAGATGCTGATTTCAGAAAAATTTGCAGTGGTCTCTTAATTTTTTCCAGAGCTGTATGTTGTGCCTGATCGGTGTATATTGTTGCTTTAAAAACAACTTTTACAATTCATAATGTGTAAATAAGGGCCACCAGCCTGCCATCATCATCTTGGAGCATAACTAAAAGAAACCACATTTAAAATTCTCAGTTCAAAGCCAGTGGTACGAATCCCAGTGAAAAATTGTCTAAATGTGAACACCTAATTAACGTTTTCAAAGAGTCAGTGAAAAAACCTACACTTTTGAACCAGTTGTGAGCGTCCTTTTTATGTCCTTTCAACAGAAAAATGCTCTATGAGAAGGAACCTCATAATATATTTATCATATTTTTCCTACAGCTGAATGTCTGAGCTTCATTGTGTAGAATGATGTATGCACAAGAATTTGACACTATAAGGCTGTTTTCACATTCACTGCTCAAAATTTTCTCTATGCTCACTGAAGATCTGATTTTAAGAGGTGGGTCTTTGAGCATGATTTGTGACATCACAAAGAGTTTGGAAGCCAGTCCTGGTCTAATATTCAGCATAGACAAGCGTGATGTAGAAACTTCACAAACACTGCCAATGGACTTCAAAGTAAAGTATGACACACCTAGTGACTGTAACCCAGCTGCATTTTCAACTAGCTCATGTTGTCATATTGTCCCTGTTGTTTAGTTATGGCCATTTTACGACAGCCAGGTTGTTTATGAACATGCTACTAGGAGAGATCGTTGGCCTAGATGGTCACAGCTGCAGCAGAGTAAAAGTGTGTGTTTGCTGGTTGTCCTTGCTAGGTGAGTATTTAATAAATAATGTTGTCTGTTGTCTCTCCTAGTAGTCATGGTTAAGTTTTAAGTAATGAATGTAGGTTATTAGCATGCTGATCGTGCTCTTATTTTCAGGCACTGAGAAAAGGACTCACTGAATTATAAGACAAGTCACATCTTAACAAGCAAATAAGTTCAACAAACAACAACAAATTCATAAGTTGACTTATGTAACACAAGAAGGAAATTACATTTTTATATTATATGTCTTTTAAAATTAATTTCTTTTTTTATATAGACAGATATTGTTTTTGTTTTATTATCACACCAAGGTTAACTTTAAAAGGGGTTATAAAAGGGTTTACACAATCACTCCCTGAGCCTTCATTGTCTGGCTACAGATACAGGACTTTAAAATTAAGGACGGCTCACTTTAGGAGTATTGTTAGTTCTGTCATAGCAGTCCTAAACATTATACCTTTCTGAACACTGTATATAAAAGTAAATATAAAGCGACTTCAAAATGTATTCAGTTCCTTTGGACATTTTTATATTTTATGTTTTGCAACATTGAATTTTAACCTTTTCAACCAGCTTTGTATCACCACAGTCTTGGTATTATATGCAAATGAAAAATGGACTTTAGGGCTGTTGTATCAGACTGTTGTTCCTCGTTGTTGTATTGTCACATCTGAGGTCATACCAGAGAGCAATCAGCAGCTCTGTCTCTATCGGACTAAGTGAGGGATGTCTGACCAAACTTCGATCAGTCAGTCTAAACTAGGCAGCAAATAAAATCATAAACCAAGATTCTGTTTATTTCTGCTAAAGTGTTTTCAGAAACATATTTTAGTGTACTGTTTAGCTATAAGAGAGAAGGTTTGTGAACTGTACTGTTCCCTCAATGTGAAAACAGAGGCTGACAAAACTACAATCAAACTGTAAAACAAAGCAGTGCTGATCAAGTGTGAATCACAGTCCTGCTCACTGTCCATTTTTCTCCTATAATGTTTTCAGAAAGAAATTTTATAATTCGGTGTAATACTATATTGTTTGTTAAAAGCTGACCGCCTTACTGTTTCCTGTTTCAAAGTGGCCTTTAGCCAAAACCAAGCACTGCCTGACTCTCAGTACGTCACTCAGCACCAGCAGTGTTTATTGGTCTGTTGTGCCGCAGTGCATTCTGGTTCTTGTTGGTTTTCTACCTTTTAAGTAAAAGGGAATACCACAGCCACTGATTATTTTGGCATCCATCAACACAAAAAGACCCTTCAAAGTTAAAATGAAAACAGATCTCTTTGAAACGAACTAAATTAATAACAAATGTAAAATATTTGTTTGCGGAAGAATTTGTCCCCTCTAACTCAGTATATATAGTAAATGCTCCTGTGCCAGCAGCTGCAGCCTCAAGTCTGTTTGGATAGGTCTTTATCAGCTTTGCACATCTGGACATTGCGTTTTTTCCCCTTTTTGTTCGAAAACAGCTCTGTCAGGTTACATGGGGATTATGAGTGAGTAGCCTTTTTCATGTCCTGCCACAAATTCTGGACGGGACTGAAATCTGGACTTTTACTCAGCCACCTCATTTACTGTATATCAGTGAGGGTATACCACCTCTCAGTATAATGCGATACAGGTCAACAGAAACAGAAACACAAACTACATCCTCTAAAATGATCAAGAAGTGGAATCATAACCTCTGTCTAACCTTCATGATGGAAGGATTTATTTCAGGACTGTTATATTAGTAGAAAATCATCCTGACAACAATTAATAAATAAGATATTCTGACAATTAAGAGAAAACATGCAGTATCTGTGGCTGTCGCAGACCTCTAACTAGCTCATCCGATTTTTTCATAACATTACTGAACCGTCCATTACTAACCCTAACCCTGCTTACCTACCTGCCTGCACACACCCTGCATGTGTACTCATTGCACATGACTGGAGTCTTCCACATGGCCACATAGACATTATATTGCTAAAAGTATCGATAAGCCAGTCACACCAGAATGGCAGAGAAAGTGCAGCCAAAATGTTCCAGTACTAACATGCTAGCCTGACAGTGGTGAGTACTTACAATAGCCATGTTTGTTGTTTTTTGTCATGATGATAATGATAGGTGTTTTCTTGAGATATCATGTAACTCTAGTTGGATGAATCGGTTAGCTATGATAATAATGTACTCCCAGTACACAGCCCCTGGGCCCGTCGTTCAAAGCTAACCCAGAAGCACAAAAGACACAACACCAGAGCCAAAGAACAGAGCTGCTGTGGCAGCAGCCTCATGCGGTGGTTAACCCACTTAGCACAAAGCACATACCGACAGCACTACGGAATAACTGTCATTCCGGGTAGTCTTTTCAGACTGAGGTACGTTTGTGTTTATATAATTGTGTCATTTAAGAGAGTCAGATCATCAGGCAGTGCATTTTCATGTGTTTTGGAGGGAGGCCTAGAGGAAGGAGGTGGGATTTTTCCATTGGATACTTTCAAAACTTTCTGGTGCTGGTTTCTACAATATTACCAACCTCAGCTTTAATGGAGTGACAACTGGTAGTACATTTTAGATGAATTTGTGTTATACCAAGAGATAGCTATACAATTAATAGAAGTGAAACTTTGAAAGGTTTTAATTTGAAATGTATTTCAATCATGAGTTAATCCAGCTTTATTTGGCAGAAAAGGATACTGAGAAAACAAATGAAACAGACCTTTTCAGATATTTTTATAATACGTTGAACTTTGCAGAAGTATTTTCTCACTATGTTAATAAGAATAATATTATCTGTGTAACATTAACTGTATTTACTGTTCTGTACTGTACTGTAAATCAGTAGTGCAGAAATGTCATTCCAAGAGACATAGGGGGATGCCAATAATTTGCAATTTCTAAGTCAGCTGCCTTAACAAAAGATTACCTGTTAATCATTAATGATATATGAAATATGTTGGACATTTTTCCATTAGGAAAATAAGTTAACTACTCACTTGATTTATTTTATTGATGCAAAATCAGAGTCTGCTACATAAGGAGTTAAAGCTCCAGTCTGTCACTATTCAACAACTGGCAACAAATAAGTACACAAGTATTTGTAATTTGGGAGATGATGCATTTGTGCCCATTTCTGGTTGTCTGTAAATACCTTTTTAATACATTTTGATACATTTAAAAGAGATTAATCATTAACATCCCTTGTTTGTGAAGATTATGAGTGAGCTGAAACTGAAAGTGGTTCTCTAATGTACCTTCAGCATGTCCAGGCCTCACCTACAGCATGACTGCTTTCTTTGAGAAGTGACTGGAAAAGAAGGACTCAGTTGGATCCAGGGGCTCATCTTTATAGACAGGGTGAAGAGCTTAGATATCCAGAAGCAGTATGTGATAGACCAACCTCTCATTTGGAGTGAAAGGATCTTGTTGAGGTGGTTGAGGCATCTGATCAGAGCGCCTCTTTGTGCAGGTATTCAGGGCATGTCCAGTGGGGAGAAGACCCCGGGGCAGAGCTGGAGGGAGCACATATCCCATCTGATCTGCGAACGCCTCAGGATTCACCAGGAGCAGCTGGAGGGAGTGGCCAGGTGAGGGCGGCTGAGATTCAGGGGTAGAGCCAGTGTCTTGGTATCGGAAGGTCGCTGGTTCGATTCCCCTGGTCTGCATGTCACAGTGTCCTTGGGCAAGATACTGAACCCCACACTGCTCCTGATGTGCTGGTCGGCACCTTGCATGGCAGCCACCACCATCAGTGTATGAATGTATGTGTGAATTACTGGAAGTCGCTTTGGACAAAAGCGTCTGATAAATGCCCTAAATGAAAAAAATAAAAATAAATTAAATGTAGTGCAGGTCTATCCTGTACTGTTTGCTACTTTTACAAAAAATGACATATATAGATAACCTGGCACCATTTTCAATGCAGGACAGTGTGGAAATACTTTACTGACATTTAAGGTGGAAATAAACTGGTGTTAGAGAAAAACAATTTCTTTCAACCAAAGAACCTTGGCCAATTTACCTGTAATTTCCTACTGAATTCTGACCTGAAGCTGTTTCCTCACGTGCAACCATCTAAACAGATTATCCTGTGATTGTACAATATATAAATAATCTTCCATCAGATTTGTTGCTGGTGAGAAACCCCAGAATGTGGACTCCCTCCTCTCCCCCACACTCAGTAAAACCACAGGGAATGACCAACCTCCTCTATTAAGAGGTGTATCCCATTAAGTGGGGTTCCCTTCTGTAACAAGTGCCTGGGAGCACTGTGGAAATACCATTCAGCTGTCTGTGTGGAGCCCGGAGGACCCCACAACGAAAACTGGGATTCCAGCACACATGCCGAGTGGAAGACACGTGCATATGTATGAGTATCCACTGAAGCAATGGAAAACACGTGGGGGGAAATCCACAACAGACTTAAATTCCTGTGGATTTTTAGATAGATCCCAAAACAGATATTTGTCTGGGCTGATTCTCGTCTGATATTCATGTGTCATTCAAGAAAAAATAGTAAAAACTGGTCTTATTTTAATAGCTCCGTCTATCATTTCAGTCGGTTACAATAACACTGCACTCACTCAAGTTAAATATTATATTATTAAGCTAAACATTTTCATATTGTACATTGTACACTCTTATGTATATATTATATTTTTGTATGTTTTGATATTTTCTACTTTTTCACTGGTATTGAACTGTCAAAGGGCGTTCAGAGTGGAGGGCAAATGAAGATTTTATTGTACAGGGAAACTTGTTTCTTCAGCTGTGCATACTGCACACTGCTGAAATCTGGCAATAGATTAACATCCCCACAATATGGTAGGTGGCTGACCCCTCTATTTGATAATTGGACCCCCCCACCTTGTAACTATTTCAATATATTTCCCATAATCATGCCTTCAAGAATCTTGTAACATAATTTCAAACCCTCCTAGCTAGCTAGTTTTGATAATAATTCAACTGAAGTTTCTTCCTTTCAGAGTTTCTGAATAAGATTGTGTCAAGCGTCTATGAGTGAATGCTAACGTTAGCTAGTTCTGCCTTATTAATTCATTCTGGTATTAGTGCAGGATCTCCATTGTGGAACGTAGAACAAGATGTGAAATGTTTAGTTTTTTCTACTCAACTATTTGCAAAGTAAGAACACAGCTGACACATTTAGATAATTGGGTGGTATATGCCTTTAATGTTGCTATATGCCTACCTCTTTGGGATTTTGGTAGTGTCTTTGTTATAGTTGTAATGAACAAAACTGTTGCACCAAAGGCATTTTCTCCATTTCATTCTTGTCTTGATTGAAAAGGATCCAAAAGAGCGTTTAGACCAGCAGTGAGAGCAACGAGGAGGACGTCTGGATGTCACAGTATAGGAGCACTATTAAGCAAATGGTACATGACTATCCTCTTGCTGTTCACAGTGGTGTATGGGACATTTGATGCATTTTGAATGTGTGAGCTGCCAACACTTGAGACAAAACTCCACATGGACTCTTCCCTTAGTTGGGCAAGAAGAATAAATGTTAGTCTGTTATTGTCATCAGTGAGACCCACATTCAATTTGAATCATGTAATAATAGTCTTCATTTTATCACAATCTTATTGATGTGGTGATTTGCTCTTAAAACTAGTTTGTTACTTTTCATGGAACTTTAAATATTTTTATGATAAGTGATCTAAATCTGTTGTAGTTATGAAATCCCCCCCCCCCAAAAAAAAAATAAGATCGTTTAAGCAATATCTTATGTTTTTTTTAAAAAAGGACCCAAATGCAAGACTAACAGGTTGAAAAAACAAAGTAAGCTTTAATAACAAGCTCAAGTCCCAAAATCCAAGAAAAAAAACAAAAAAAAACAGGCCACAAATAGCCTACAAAAAACGGAGGACAAAACACGGAGAAAACACAAGCAGCCCAATCTGACCAATCACAGTACTTGTCTAGTGTAAATGTGCCAGTAAGCTCCCCAGAGCAGGAGTGATAAATAGCATTCTTCCAAAAGTTATTCTCTAAAGTGGTGAACACTGTCTTACATGTGTCCTCTTAATCTCACAAAGTTAGGTCAAGCTCTGGTCACTGTTAAGGTTCAAAAGTATGATTTTATTAATTCTTTTTTTATGTCGGAGTGAATGTAAAAAGTAGCAACAAGACAATGACGATATTATGGTCGGCATCTTTACATTAAAAGTTTGACATCAGTTAACCACTGTCCATCCACTGGATCCACCGCATGTGAGCACCGAGCATCAACGTAAGCAGCGTCCTCTCCACATCCTGCTGAAGCCCTGCGGTCTGTCGCCTCAGAACATGCATCGCAGCTTGGTCTGGGACGTTGTGGTGGAGACGGGGATCTGCAGTGATGTGGGCACGGCAGTCATTGATTTCCCCTTGCTTTGCCAGCCTGAGACCCAGTTGTCCATTTCATTTTTAATAATTAAAAAACCTTGCTATTCAGCTCATTTCAGTCATTTTATTTTCACAGATGGGAAACTTGATTTGCAGTGAGGGGCTATGGTGAGGTCATTGCAGATGATGCACTCTCATTCTCAGTGATTCCTCCGACTGGTATGGAATAGTCTGTATTCGTTATGTTTCTACAACTATTTACTCAAGCTTTTTCCTCTCCCTTAATTAGTTACTGTGAATAATAAGGAGCCTCATAGTGAAGCTTTCATCGCATGTTCAAGCAGGAGACAACTGTCCACCTTTTTTGCCATCAGACTTAGGTTCCACCACTCAACTATTATCAAATTCACTATTTAATGCCTTTTCTATCCTTCAATGATCATCTTAGTTAATGTGACGAGAGGGCTCTAAGGGGGAAATCCAGGGGGAACCAAACAACGCCACCTGGGGACTTTTAACCCCAAGAAATCTTTGAACCTCACAGATAGGTTGGGAAATAAAGGACACACAGGCTCGTTACTAATAGACAGAGACGTGAGTATTAAAGTAACTTAAAGGTTTTATTTTAGTCGACAGTGTGTACCCGTGTGTTTATTCACATACGATAAAAGTGAAGGGACCTCACCACGGCTGCCTAGCCTCCCAACAATATGGCACCCTACTTAGAAAAATAACTAAGCAAATGGTCAAAAGAACAAGTCATCAAATAACCAATGTAGCAACCAACAAATTAAAATGAGGTAACCCAGTTGGTTTAAAACACAAAACTAAAGGCAAAACAATTGCAGAATGCAAACTAAATGGTTATGGCAAACTAAATGTAAATGTAAAATGTGGACAAAACAGCAGTGTTATGGTGCAGGTGAGCCTGAAAAAGGGGAAACTAAAATTAGCTAGGCTCACTGCACGTTAAAATACATTTAAAAACTGAGCCCACTCACCTGTCATGCACCAGCTAAACACAGACAATTCTCTGGTAAGGGCCAACAGGGATTCCTCACAGCCTAGGACACCAACACTGCCGGCCACAGCCAAGACAGAGCAGGGACCAGAGGTGGAACAATCAGCACACAGGTGTGTTACAGCTCGGCGCTGATGAGTGAATTTGTTGGGGACGCTGCATTCACCAGCACTACCCCGGCTCTTTACGAAAGGGAGTCTACCCCACTAAGGAACAAACCACTGGACCTGTTTCATCTCTCTCTGCTGTCACTGCAGTCTGTTTCTTTCCCCCTCCAACTGTTAACCATCACCAGTGTCAAGGGTCGCTCAATTGGCCCCAGGGGAGGTATCTGATTGGCTACTATTTATAGGGCTCTCTTTTTTTTATTATCAAATAAAGCCTCTGCATTCATGTTTACTTGTGTCTTTCCTGATTGAACCGTGTTTGACATTTTGAAAAAAGGCCAGTATTAGCCCCAGCACACTGCCATACACAGCTGCACACACGATGAGTCAATTACACTGTCATAGT
>JBBNBP010000960.1:0-18370 GCA_039737535.1 Lagodon rhomboides | reverse complement strand
AGATTTACCAAAATATGACTGAATACAATTGCTTTTGTACAGTCAGTGACCGATCTAAGCCGAGAAGTTAATGCATCCCTAATCAGTGAAAATTACTGTATAGATTGTACAGCTCACTGAGGAAATGTGTTGCCAGCTAACAAAAACATATATATATATGCACAGCTTTTGTAATCATTGTTTTTTATATTTTAACAGAAAGATTGAATGCTTCTTAGAAAATGAGAGCTGCAGTGTGTGCCGTCCTTCTCATGCTGACCCTATGTCCAGGTATGTGTGTTTTTAAGACTGACCAACAGGTTGATAAGAACATAGACTAACAGATAAATTATGTCTTAACTAGAAACTAAGCTAACAGTAGAGCTAGGACCGTGCCCGTAGTAAAATATTACCGTAGTAATATCTTGATATATTCTTGTACTCATATACCTAGGAGCTTCATTTAATTGCATAGTGAATACAGCGAGTCTACAGTATATTTACACATATGTATACACGAGTACATAATAAACAGGGGATAATATTAGTCAAAGTAGTCTGAGTTATGGCTATAATTAGAAAGCAAGCAGACAATAAATGTAATTTTGGGGGTATTATGGGACAACATATAGTGACATGTATATGACTCCATTCCAAAATTACCAATATTTTTATTTTGACTATTTCTGTAAATAGCAAATGCCACATAAATGACAACTATTCACTCTTTCCCTCTGCGTTTTACTTTTGTGTAGATGTAAAAATATGATAGATATGATAAAAAGATGATATAATCGGACAACAGGCACCTGTCCTCCTCTGTCCTCCAACACCACCTCATACTGACTGCCCTGTCCCCTCTTACCCCCCCCGGTCTGGCTGCAGGTGTCACTGTTCAAGCATTTCAATCAGAATTTTAGTAGATTTTATTTTAAACATTTATTCATTTCCATTTGTTTGGATATTTATCTTGCCTCTCAAAAACAGAGAAAGCAACCTCTCCTGCCTCTATGGACCAGCCTACTCTGTTGCATACACTGTATTTAGATGTGTTCAATTATATAACTTATAGTTATTTGAATGTCAGTGTACACACAACTCTTCTTTTCTTTATTTATTTTCATTCACTACATTCCACAGCTGTGCGTTTTAATATCTGATGATATTTGTGAATTATTTCCTATGTGGTAATATGTGTGTGTGTGTGTGTGTTCGCTGTTCCTAGGCGAGGCACTGAGGTGTAACTTCTGTTACTCACAGGAGAGCGACCTCTGCAACCCAACCAGCATCCAGACATGTCCAGTAACAGCTAATGCGTGTGGTGCCGTCATTTTAACAGGCGCAGTTAGTAAGTCCTCCTTTAGTCCTTTACCAGACAGATGAATGCACTTCTGTTGATGATTAGCTTTTCCTCGCTCTCTTATTTTATGGATGTAAGTAATTCATAGAATGCAAGATCACAAGAGTTTCACAACGTTTTAAGTCTTTAAGTCTTAAAGTCTTAAAACATCATGTGAGGCTTCAGACTGCTGAAACTAAGTTCAGAGAAACTTGTCAAATACATGTTTGGACAGAATGAGAACCATGGTTTTTGTTCCCTATCATCTACAGTGGAAGTACATTATGAAGGGATCAGAATAAACAAGAGGAATGATTACAGCAAGAAAAAACTGTTTAGATATTCATATAAGCACTTGATTATTGTCTTAATACAGACTTTTAAAAATGTGAACCTGTCCTTTAATCCAGCCATGGTATCATGTAACCCACTGTAATGTGTATGTAGCAGTGACTCCAGAGTTTTATAGATCCCTTTTGTCTTCCTCTAGGCGCTTCCTTCCGTCAGTGCATGAACATGGCGGTGTGTCAGGGCTTCCAGACAACACCTGGCGCGTTTGCAATATGCTGCAGCACCGACCTCTGCAACTGAGCCCCTCCACTTTACCCTCGGACCTTATGATCACAGATTTCTACTGTTCTAGGTGTATTCTTTTAGCCTCACATTGCTGTTACACTGCTGTCATTTAAATCAAAGTGTTGAATTTCTTTAAATATAATTAAAAAGATAATCGGCATTTGCACTCAGCTATAATCTCACTGTCACTAATATGAGGTCAAATTCAAACCTGTTAAACTCAGTACCACTTACTAACACAAGGTGGCAGTAGAGCACTGTGGAGAACAAGAAACATTCACTTTGACAACCACTGCATGTGTGTGTGTGTTTTTAAAGAGCATTATTAAAAGACAAATAATGAAATTGAGTGACATTTTCATATCTCTCTTACTCATATGATGAATTTGAATTACAAGTGGTGAGGCTTATCATTTATAAAAAGACAAGTCATTTCACCTACAGTTTAATAATGGATTATCTATTGAGCAGAACATATGCAAATTCACTACATTTTTCCGTCACAGGTAAAGATCAGCAGAAATAGAGATAGATGTGTTCTCCTTTGTGTGGGCTTCGACTCTCAGCCTGCACGCCTCGCCAGCTGACGGCTTGGCTTGTCACTTGTGAAAGAAATTAAGGATCCAAAGGCTATTGTACATTATTCAGTATGTAAACGAGATACAGTTCCAGCCAGACTTGCAGAAGTTGTAGAAAGTCAGTGAAAGGGTCACACTGTGTATTTAAGCAACGTTAAACCTCTCATTAACACATGGATATAAGTGAAAATACAAATGTTCATTTGAGTACAAAAGGCTTGAGGCTCTCCAGAGCAAGCGATGTCTGCGAAAGGCGCGTAGCATCGTCAAGGACTGTTCTCACCCCAGCCACAGACTGTTCACTACAGGTCACTCCACACCCGGACCAGTAGGTTCAGGGGAAGCTTTTTTTCCTACGTCTGTCGCCCTTCTGAACTCTAATCTGCTGCACTGTTTATTCTGAACAGACTTGTACTTTACTGCTTCTTTTTGCACTTCTGGTTAGATGCTAACTGCATTTCGTTGTCTCTGTACTTGTATTGTGCACAATGACAATAAAGTTGAATCTAATCTAATCTGATCTAAAAAGTCTTAGACGAACTAGATAATATATAGTGATTAATGTGAAGGTATTTCTCTGAAGTCATTCGCATTAGAAGGTGACACATGGTCTGATGTGATTTCAACGCAATAAAATGTAATAAATATGGAAATATATACAAAAAGCTTACAGGACATCATAATATGTGCATTTTATACATTCATTTAAAATAAGATGTTGCGCTCACTGCTGTAAAGCCCATGCGCAAGTTCTTAGAATGTTACAGCATTACATCTTTGACTTTTAGGGCAAACTTCACATGCTGAAGAAATAAGGTTTCACACATTACTGACACTGCGGCTGTAGTGGCTAGATAGGTGCTTGGTTGACAGTCAGTCAATTTCTAAGTACTACTAGTGTCAGTCTAATATCCATGGATTACTCTTTCGGCCATTTTTTTGTCACCCATTGTCTTCTCTCTCTTTTACTGATACACACAGCTATCTCTTGCTTTTACCAATACTATAGCTATACTTCTACTACTGCTTTTACAACTAAAAGCTTATACTACTACTACTTCTACTTCAGTTTATTAAGTACTACTACTACTACTACTACTATTAAGTCATTTGTAGTAAATAATTTCTAAGTACTACTAGTGTCAGTCTAATATCCATGGATTACTCTTTCGGCCATTTTTTTGTCACCCATTGTCTTCTCTCTCTTTCACTGATACACACAGCTATCTCCCGTAATGCTTATTTAATGCAGACAACACTTCTATCAGAATAAGTATCAAGCATCAGGCGCACGCAAAGTTTTAGATATTTTCTAATGGTAGAGGAAAGAAAGAAAAAAAGAAAGAAAGAAAGAAAGAAAGAAGAAAGAAAGAAAGAAAGAAAGAAAGAAAGAATTATTTCATTAAACCTGATTTGATCTAACCCTACCTCTAAACTCTATTTGACCATGATGTCGACTTAGGTCAACAAACTTCAATCTAGTCAGGACTCTTGGGATTTATAGTTTATACATTTATAGTATTGCATCAAATGGAAAAACACTTATGCTTGGCTGGTTTTGACTCGACTTTTAGATGCTCACTGAATTGATCAAGGAGTATGCTCAGCCAAAACAGGGAGCGCAATGAGAAAACCCCCCAGGTATACAAGAGGAATTAAGCAAGCCAATAAATGCAGTTTTTTTATTTTGATTCTAAACTAGAAAGCTGAATGATGAGGTGGTGGCGACAAGCTCGCCAGCCGCAGCAGCGTGTGGCAGCATTTGAGTAGGAGGGATTAGAATGAGGAGAGAGTCATGTTTCTGCTTGGTTTGTGACTGATTGGTGACAATGATCCAATCGGCCAGCTGTCAGCTGATTACAGCTGGGGTGTATGATTCAGTGTCCTGCATGAACAAACACAAAGCTTCATGAAAGGAAGGAAGGGAATGAAATCCTAAAAAACATACAGGCATTTCATTTTACTGACACCTAGATTTACTCTAACCCTAACCCAAAAGCCCAACCCTAACCCTAATTTAACCCTTACCCTATTAAATATATTTGACCATGACGATGACTTTTTGAACACAAAAAACTTTAAGAAAAAGGGAAGAGGACTGAAATCCTAAAATAGCCTATATACTGACATTTAATGAAATTGATGTCTGGATTGACTCTAATCCCAACCCTAACCCTAACCCTAAATTGTAAATGACAATGATGTTGACTTTTTAACTCAGCAAACTTCATAAAACAAGGAAGGAGAATGAAAACCTGAAAGACATACAGGCATTTCCCTTTACTGATACCTAGATGTACTCTAACCCCAACCCTTAAACCGAACAGTAACCCTAACCCTCTATTTGACCATGATATTGATGTTTCAGCTCAGCTAACTTCAAGAAAGAAGGGAGGGGAATACAACAGTAAAAGATATACTGACATTTCATGAAACTGATATTTAGATTTACTCACACCCTAACCCCTAATGCTAATCCTAAACATTATACATAACATTTTGGCCACCTGCTTAATATTGTGTTGGTCCCCTTTTTACTGCCAAAACAGCCCTGATCCGTTGAGATATGGACTCCACTAGACCCCTGAAGGTGTGCTGTGGTATCTGGCACCAAAATGTTAGCAGCAGATCCTTTAAGTCCTGTAAATTGCAAGGCAGGGCCTTTTGGATGCCAAATCAAACTATTTTTACTTTGTGGCACAGCGCATTATCCTGCTGAAAGAGGCCACAGCCATCAGGGAATACCGTTTCCATGAAAGGGTTTACATGGTCTGCAACAATACTTAGGTAGGTGGTATGTGTCAAAGTAATATCCACATTGATGGCAGGACCCAAAGTTTCCCAGCAGAAGATTGCCCAACGTATCACACTGTCTCCGCTGGCTTGCCTTGTTCCCATAGTGCATCCTGGTGCCATGTGTCCCCCAGGTAAGCGACGCACACGCACCCAGCCATCAACGTGATGTAAAAGAAAACATAACTCATCAGACCAGGCCACCTTCTTCCATTGCTCCGTGGTCCAGTTCTGATGCTCACGTGCCCATTGTTGGCGCTTTCGGCGGTGGACAGTGGTCAGCATGGGCACCCTGACTGGTCTGCGGCTCTGCAGCCCCATACGCAACACACTGCAATGCACTGTGTATTCTGACACCTTTCTATCAGAACCAGCATTAACTTCTTCAGCAATTTGAGCAACAGTAGCTCATCTGTTGGATCGGACCACACGGGCCAGCCTTCGTTCCCCACATGCATCAATGAGCCTTGGCCTTCCATGACCCTGTTGCCGGTTCACCACTGTTCCTTCCTTGGACCACTTTTGATAGATACTGACCACTGCAGACCGGGAACACCCCACAAGAGCTGCAGTTTTAGAGATGCTCTGACCCAGTCTTCTAGCCATCACAATTTGGCCCTTGTCAAACTCACTGAAATCCTTATGCTTGCCCATTTCTCCTGCTTCTAACACATCAACTCTGAGGACAACATTTTCACTTGCTGCCTAATATATCCCACCCACGAACAGATGCCATGATAAAGAGATAATCAGTGTCATTCACTTCACCTATCAGTGGTCATATACAGCTCTGGAAAAAATTAAGAGACCGCTACAAAATTATCAGTTTCTTTGATGTTACTATTTATAGGTATGTGTTCGAGTAAAATGAACAGTTTTGTTTTATTCTATTAACTACTGACAACATTTCTTCCAAATTCCAAATAAAAATATTGTCATTTAGAGCATTTATTTGCAGAAAATGACAAATGGTCTAAATAACAAAAAAGGTGCAGTGTTCAGACCTAAAATAAAGACACAAAGAAAACAAGTTCATATTAATTTTTAAACAACACAATACTAATGTTTTAACTTAGGAAGAGTTCAGCAATCAGTATTTGGTGGAATAACCCTGATTGTCAATCACAGCTTTCATGCGTCTTGGCATGCTCTCCACCAGCCTTTCACATTGCTGTTGAGTGACATTATGCCAATCCTGGCACAAAAATTCAAGCAGCTCTGCTTTGTTTGATGGCTTGTGACCATCCAGCTTCCTCTTGATCACATTCCAGAGGTTTTCAATGGGGTTAAGGTCTGGAGATTGGGCTGGCCATGACAGGGTCTTGATCTAGTGGACCTTCATCCACACCTTGATTGACTTAGCTGCGTGGCGTGGAGCATTGTTTTGCTGGAAAAAACAATCCTCAGAGTTGGGGAATATTGTCAGAACTGAAGGAAGCAAGTTTTCTTCCAGGATAACTTTGTAGGTGGCTTGATTCATTCGTCCTTTGCAAAGATGAATCTTCCCGATTCCAGCCTTGCTGAAGCACCCTGGATCATCACTGATCCTCCACCAAATTTGCGAGACACTTTGGCTTGTAGGCCTCTTCAGGTCTTCGTCTAACCATTAGACGACCAGGTGTTGGGCAAAGCTGAAAATTAGACTCATCAGAGAAGATGACCTTACTCCAGTCCTCTGGTCCAATCCTTATGGTCTTTTGCAAACCTCAGCCTGGCTATTCTTTGCTTCTCATTGATGAAGGGCTTTTTTTTCTAGCTTTACAGGACTTGAGCCCTGCCTCTAGGAGCCTGTTTTGAACCGTTCTTGCCATGCACTTCACCCCAGCTGCCATTTCCCATTCTTTTTGTAGGTCACCTGATTGCTATGGTTGCTGAGCGACATTCAAATGAGATGACAGTCATCGTGGTCAGTGGAGAGTCGTTTTCGCCCTCTGCTGGTCACTAGCTTTGTTGTCCCGAATGTCTGCTGCTTGACCTTGTTCTTATGAACTGGCGTCTTAGAAATTTTAGGGATAGAAGCAACCTGATGCTCACTGTATCCTCTGCCAGTAAAGCAGGAATTGAACCCTTCTTTTCCTCACTCAAAACTTTTCTTTTCAACTCTTTTGGCATGGTCAATTGTTCTTTTTTGATTCCAGTAACTGTTGATGTACTACTAGCACTGCTTTTGCCATCCAGCTGGTCCTATTGCAAGAGTACTGTATAGTGATGACCACAGCAGTGTTTTTTATACTTTTCCTCATTAGAAAATATTTGGTTCAGGTGATCACCTAATCAGTACCTCCCTCATTAATGAATGAGGTGTGCCTGTGTTGGAATTCAACAGACACTGGAATGGAATGGCTGTCATAAATGTAGAGATGCTGATTTCAGAAAAATTTGCAGTGGTCTCTTAATTTTTTCCAGAGCTGTATGTTGTGCCTGATCGGTGTATATTGTTGCTTTAAAAACAACTTTTACAATTCATAATGTGTAAATAAGGGCCACCAGCCTGCCATCATCATCTTGGAGCATAACTAAAAGAAACCACATTTAAAATTCTCAGTTCAACGCCAGTGGTACGAATCCCAGTGAAAAATTGTCTAAATGTGAACACCTAATTAACGTTTTCAAAGAGTCAGTGAAAAAACCTACACTTTTGAACCAGTTGTGAGCGTCCTTTTTATGTCCTTTCAACAGAAAAATGCTCTATGAGAAGGAACCTCATAATATATTTATCATATTTTTCCTACAGCTGAATGTCTGAGCTTCATTGTGTAGAATGATGTATGCACAAGAATTTGACACTATACCTGTAAGGCTGTTTTCACATTCACTGCTCAAAATTTTCTCTATGCTCACTGAAGATCTGATTTTAAGAGGTGGGTCTTTGAGCATGATTTGTGACATCACAAAGAGTTTGGAAGCCAGTCCTGGTCTAATATTCAGCATAGACAAGCGTGATGTAGAAACTTCACAAACACTGCCAATGGACTTCAAAGTAAAGTATGACACACCTAGTGACTGTAACCCAGCTGCATTTTCAACTAGCTCATGCTGTCATATTGTCCCTGTTGTTTAGTTATGGCCATTTTACGACAGCCAGGTTGTTTATGAACATGCTACTAGGAGAGATCGTTGGCCCAGATGGTCACAGTTGCAGCAGAGTAAAAGTGTGTGTTTGCTGGTTGTCCTTGCTAGATGAGTATTTAATAAATAATGTTGTCTGTTGTCTCTCCTAGTAGTCATGGTTAAGTTTTAAGTAATGAATGTAGGTTATTAGCATGCTGATCGTGCTCTTATTTTCAGGCACTGAGAAAAGGACTCACTGAATTATAAGACAAGTCACATCTTAACAAGCAAATAAGTTCAACAAACAACAACAAATTCATAAGTTGACTTATGTAACACAAGAAGGAAATTACATTTTTATATTATATGTCTTTTAAAATTAATTTCTTTTTTTATATAGACAGATATTGTTTTTGTTTTATTATCACACCAAGGTTAACTTTAAAAGGGGTTATAAAAGGGTATACACAATCACTCCCTGAGCCTTCATTGTCTGGCTACAGATACAGGACTTTAAAATTAAGGACGGCTCACTTTAGGAGTATTGTTAGTTCTGTCATAGCAGTCCTAAACATTATACCTTTCTGAACACTGTATATAAAAGTAAATATAAAGCGACTTCAAAATGTATTCAGTTCCTTTGGACATTTTTATATTTTATGTTTTGCAACATTGAATTTTAACCTTTTCAACCAGCTTTGTATCACCACAGTCTTGGTATTATATGCAAATGAAAAATGGACTTTAGGGCTGTTGTATCAGACTGTTGTTCCTCGTTTGTATGCTCACATCTGAGGTCATACCAGAGAGCAATCAGCAGCTCTGTCTCTATCGGACTAAGTGAGGGATGTCTGACCAAACTTCGATCAGTCAGTCTAAACTAGGCAGCAAATAAAATCATAAACCAAGATTCTGTTTATTTCTGCTAAAGTGTTTTCAGAAACATATTTTAGTGTACTGTTTAGCTGTAAGAGAGAAGGTTTGTGAACTGTACTGTTCCCTCAATGTGAAAACAGAGGCTGACAAAACTACAATCAAACTGTAAAACAAAGCAGTGCTGATCAAGTGTGAATCACAGTCCTGCTCACTGTCCATTTTTCTCCTATAATGTTTTCAGAAAGAAATTTTATAATTCGGTGTAATACTATATTGTTTGTTAAAAGCTGACCGCCTTACTGTTTCCTGTTTCAAAGTGGCCTTTAGCCAAAACCAAGCACTGCCTGACTCTCAGTACGTCACTCAGCACCAGCAGTGTTTATTGGTCTGTTGTGCCGCAGTGCATTCTGGTTCTTGTTGGTTTTCTACCTTTTAAGTAAAAGGGAATACCACAGCCACTGATTATTTTGGCATCCATCAACACAAAAAGACCCTTCAAAGTTAAAATGAAAACAGATCTCTTTAAAACGAACTAAATTAATAACAAATGTAAAATATTTGTTTGCGGAAGAATTTGTCCCCTCTAACTCAGTATATATAGTAAATGCTCCTGTGCCAGCAGCTGCAGCCTCAAGTCTGTTTGGATAGGTCTTTATCAGCTTTGCACATCTGGACATTGCGTTTTTTCCCCTTTTTGTTCGAAAACAGCTCTGTCAGGTTACATGGGGATTATGAGTGAGTAGCCTTTTTCATGTCCTGCCACAAATTCTGGACGGGATTGAAATCTGGACTTTTACTCAGCCACCTCATTTACTGTATATCAGTGAGGGTATACCACCTCTCAGTATAATGCGATACAGGTCAACAGAAACAGAAACACAAACTACATCCTCTAAAATGATCAAGAAGTGGAATCATAACCTCTGTCTAACCTTCATGATGGAAGGATTTATTTCAGGACTGTTATATTAGTAGAAAATCATCCTGACAACAATTAACAAATAAGATATTCTGACAATTAAGAGAAAACATGCAGTATCTGTGGCTGTCGCAGACCTCTAACTAGCTCATCCAATTTTTTCATAACATTACTGAAACCGTCCATTACTAACCCTAACCCTGCTTACCTACCTGCCTGCACACACCCTGCATGTGTACTCATTGCACATGACTGGAGTCTTCCACATGGCCACATAGACGTTATATTGCTAAAAGTATCGATAAGCCAGTCACACCAGAATGGCAGAGAAAGTGCAGCCAAAATGTTCCAGTACTAACATGCTAGCCTGACAGTGGTGAGTACTTACAATAGCCATGTTTGTTGTTTTTTGTCATGATGATAATGATAGGTGTTTTCTTGAGATATCACGTAACTCTAGTTGGATGAATCGGTTAGCTATGATAATAATGTACTCCCAGTACACAGCCCCTGGGCCCGTCGTTCAAAGCTAACCCAGAAGCACAAAAGACACAACACCAGAGCCAAAGAACAGAGCTGCTGTGGCAGCAGCCTCATGCGGTGGTTAACCCACTTAGCACAAAGCACATACTGTACCGACAGCACTACGGAATAACTGTCATTCCGGGTAGTCTTTTCAGACTGAGGTACGTTTGTGTTTATATAATTGTGTCATTTAAGAGAGTCAGATCATCAGGCAGTGCATTTTCATGTGTTTTGGAGGGAGGCCTAGAGGAAGGAGGTGGGATTTTTCCATTGGATACTTTCAAAACTTTCTGGTGCTGGTTTCTACAATATTACCAACCTCAGCTTTAATGGAGTGACAACTGGTAGTACATTTTAGATGAATTTGTGTTATACCAAGAGATAGCTATACAATTAATAGAAGTGAAACTTTGAAAGGTTTTAATTTGAAATGTATTTCAATCATGGGTTAATCCAGCTTTATTTGGCAGAAAAGGATACTGAGAAAACAAATGAAACAGACCTTTTCAGATATTTTTATAATACGTTGAACTTTGCAGAAGTGTTTTCTCACTATGTTAATAAGAATAATATTATCTGTGGGACATTAACTGTATTTCCTGTTCTGTACTGTACTGTAAATCAGTAGTGCAGAAATCTCATTCCAAGAGACATAGTTTGTCAAGGGGATGCCAATAATTTGCAATTTCTAAGTCAGCTGCCTTAACAAAAGATTACCTGTTAATCATTAATGATATATGAAATATGTTGGACATTTTTCCATTAGGAAAATAAGTTAACTACTCACGTGATTTATTTTATTGATGCAAAATCAGAGTCTGCTACATAAGGAGTTAAAGCTCCAGTCTGTCACTATTCAACAACTGGCAACAAATAAGTACACAAGTATTTGTAATTTGGAAGATGATGCATTTGTGCCCATTTCTGGTTGTCTGTAAATACCTTTTTAATACATTTTGATACATTTAAAAGTGTTAACAGTGATTAATCATTAACATCCCTTGTTTGTGAAGATTATGAGTGAGCTGAAACTGAAAGTGGTTCTCTAATGTACCTTCAGCATGTCCAGGCCTCACCTACAGCATGACTGCTTTCTTTGAGAGGTGACTGGAAAAGAAGGACTCAGTTGGATCCAGGGGCTCATCTTTATAGACAGGGTGAAGAGCTTAGATATCCAGAAGCAGTCTGTGATAGACCAACCTCTCATTTGGAGTGAAAGGATCTTGTTGAGGTGGTTGAGGCATCTGATCAGAGCGCCTCTCTGTGCAGGTATTCAGGGCATGTCCAGTGGGGAGAAGACCCCGGGGCAGAGCTGGAGGGAGCACATATCCCATCTGATCTGCGAACGCCTCAGGATTCACCAGGAGCAGCTGGAGGGAGTGGCCAGGTGAGGGCGGCTGAGATTCAGGGGTAGAGCCAGTGTCTTGGTATCGGAAGGTCGCTGGTTCGATTCCCCTGGTCTGCATGTCACAGTGTCCTTGGGCAAGATACTGAACCCCACACTGCTCCTGATGTGCTGGTCAGCACCTTGCATGGCAGCCTCTGCCATCAGTGTATGAATGTATGTATGAATTACTGGAAGTCGCTTTGGACAAAAGCGTCTGATAAATGTCCTAAATAAAATAAATAAATAAATAAATAAATAAATGCAGTACACATCAGGTCTATCCTGTACTGTTTGCTACCTTTACAAAAAATGACATATATAGATAACCTGGCACCATTTTCAATGCAGGACAGTGTGGAAATACTTTACTGACATTTAAGGTGGAATTAACTGGTGTTAGAGAAAAACAATTTCTTTCAACCAAAGAACCTTGGCCAATTTACCTGTAATTTCCTACTGACCTGAAGCTGTTTCCTCACGTGCAACCATCTAAACAGATTATCCTGTGATTGTACAATATATAAATAATCTTCCATCAGATCTGTTGCTGGTGAGAAACCCCAGAATGTGGACTCCCTCCTCTCCCCCACACTCAGTAAAACCACAGGGAATGACCAACCTCCTCTATTAAGAGGTGTATCCCATTAAGTGGGGTTCCCTTCTGTAACAAGTGCCTGGGAGCACTGTGGAAATACCATTCAGCTGTCTGTGTGGAGCCCGGAGGACCCCACAACGAAAACTGGGATTCCAGCACACATGCCGAGTGGAAGACACGTGCATACGTATGAGTATCCACTGAAGCAATGGAAAACACGTGGGGGGAAATCCACAACAGACTTGAATTCCTGTGGATTTTTAGACAGATCCCAAAACAGATATTTGTCTGGGCTGATTCTCGTCTGACATTCATGTGTCATTCAAGAAAAAATAGTAAAAACTGGTCTTATTTTAATAGCTCTGTCTATCATTTCAGTCGGTTACAATAACACTGCACTCACTCACTCAAGTTAAATATTGTATTATTAAGCTAAACATTTTCATATTGTACATTGTACACTCTTCTGTATATATTATATTTTTGTATGTTTTGATATGTTCAACTTTTTCACTAGTATTGAACTGTCAAAGGGCATTCAGAGGGGAGGGCAAATGAAGATTTTATTGTACAGGGAAACTTGTTTCTTCAGCTCTGCATATGACACTGCTAAAATCTGGCAATAGATTAACATCCCCACAATATGGTAGGTAGCTGACCCCTCTATTTGATACTTGGACCCCTCCGCCTTGTAACTATTTCAATATATTTCCCATAATCATGCCTTCAAGAATCTTGTAACATAATTTAAAACCCTCCTAGCTAGCTAGTTTTGATAATAATTCAACTGAAGTTTCTTCCTTTCAGAGTTTCTGAATTAGATTGTGTCAAGCGTCTATGAGTGCAGGATCTCCATTGTGGAACGGAGAACAACATGTGAAATGTTTAGTTTTTTCTACTCAACTATTTGCAAAGTAAGAACACAGCTGACACATTTAGATAATTGGGTGGTATATGCCTTTAATGTTGCTATATGCCTACCTCTTTGGGATTTTGGTAGTGTCTTTGTTATAGTTGTAATGAACAGAACTGTTGCACCAAAGGCATTTTCTCCATTTCATTCTTGTCTTGATTGAAAAGGATCCAAAACAGCAATTAGACCAGCAGTGAGAGCAATGAGGAGGACGTCTGGATGTCACAGTACAGGAGCACTATTAAGCAAATGGTACATGACTATCCTCTTGCTGTTCACAGTGGTATAGGGGACATTTGATGCATTTTGAATGTGTGAGCTGCCAACACTTGAGACAAAACTCCACATGGACTCTTCCCTTAGTTTGGCAAGAAGAATAAATGTTAGTCTGTTATTGTCATCAGTGAGACCCACATTCAATTTGAATCATGTAATAATAGTCTTCATTTTATCACAATCTTATTGATGTGGTGATTTGCTCTTAAAACTTGTTACTTTTCATGTAACTTTAAATCTTTTTATGATAAGTGATCTAAATCTGTTGTGGTTATGAACCCCCCCCCCCCACAAAAAAAAAATAAGATCGTTTAAGCAATATCTTATGTTTTTTTTTAAAAAAGGACCCAAATGCAAGACTAACAAGTTGAAAAAACAAAGTAAGCTTTAATAACAAGCTCAAGTCCCAAAATCCAAGAAAAAAAACAAAAAAAAACAGGCCACAAATAGCCTACAAAAAACGGAGGACAAAACACGGAGAAAACACAAGAAGCCCAATCTGACCAATCACAGTACTTGTCTAGTGTAAATGTGCAAGTAAGCTCCCCAGAGCAGGAGTGATAAATAGCATTCTTCCAAAAGTTATTCTCTAAAGTGGTGAACACTGTCTTACATGTCTCCTCTTAATCTCACAAAGTTAGGTCAAGCTCTGGTCACTGTTAAGGTTCAAAAGTATGATTTTATTTTTATTTTTTTACGCCGGAGTGAATGTAAAAAGTAGCGACAAGATAGTGACGATATTATGGTCGGCATCTTTACATTAAAAGTTTGACATCAGATAACCACTGTCCATCCACTGGATCCACCGCATGTGAGCACCGAGCATCAACGTAAGCAGCGTCCTCTCCACATCCTGCTGAAGCCCTGCGGTCTGTCGCCTCAGAACATGCATCGCAGCTTGGTCTAGGACGTTGTGGTGGAGACGGGGATCTGCAGTGATGTGGGCACACTCTCAGAAAATAAGGTACAGAATTGTACCTTTAGGGGTACAATGGCTTGTCACTGGGGCAGTACCCTCTGAAGGTACAATTTTGTACCCTTGACACTGGGTACTTATTTGTACCCTTGTGGTTTGTACCTTATAAAGACCAATCTTGTACCTCTGGTGGCAATTTTTTATTTTCACATTTCAATTTCATTTAACTTTAAACAATGTAAAATTGTCCATTGCAGGCAAGTCTATTCTCCACCAACCTTAAAACTGCATACATGAAAATAACACTCATGACTGAAGACTATGTCGAAGTGTGACATATAAGTTGACTGGTGGAGTCAATAGTGGTTTACTTGCCTAGTGACAGTTATTGGCAGAGGCGTATCACGTATCACCAAGGATCTAAATAGGTACTTTCTCGCATAAAAAAATATTAAAACTTAAGAAAGTGATGTATTAACAGCGCTAAAGCGAGAATTAAAACAGCTTTTAGCAGCTCTACCGTTGGCGGTTGCCGCGAAATGCATTCTGGGAAACTTGCATACTGTATACTGCGGTGTGGACGGGCTCTTTGTCTGCCAGGCTGTAGGTAGCTGATTTTACTGTGCATCCATGGTTGGCCGTTTGTGAATATCATAACATACAATATTGACTGGATGATTAGTAATTTTAAAGTTAAAATCTTCATTAAATACTTAAGGAAACAGTGAAACCTTCACATTTAAAAAGTATAACTACTACTGAAGAAAGACTAAATGATTATTTAAACATATTAATATTTAGGCTACTGCCATTTGTAGAGCCTAATACAATTGTACCCCAGCATGTAGAAGAAAAGGTACATATATGTACCTTTTACCACTGGGGTACATATATGTACCTTTTGGGCCCTCAAAAGGGTACAAATAGTTACCTTAAGGTCCAATAATGAGCCCTAGGGGGTACATTAGTGTAGATTGTACCTAGGGGTACAAAAAAGGACTCGTACTGTACCCCTATTTCTGAGAGTGCACGGCAGTCATTGATTTCCCCTTGCTTTGCCAGCCTGAGACCCAGTTGTCCATTTCATTTTTAATAATTAAAAAACCTTGCTATTCAGCTCATTTCAGTCATTTTATTTTCACAGATGGGAAACTTGATTTGCAGTGAGGGGCTATGGTGAGGTCATTGCAGATGATGCACTCTCATTCTCAGTGATTCCTCCGACTGGTATGGAATAGTCTGTATTCGTTATGTTTCTACAACTATTTACTCAAGCTTTTTCCTCTCCCTTAATTAGTTACTGTGAATAATAAGGAGCCTCATAGTGAAGCTTTCATCGCATGTTCAAGCAGGAGACAACTGTCCACCTTTTTTGCCATCAGACTTAGGTTCCACCACTCAACTATTATCAAATTCACTATTTAATGCCTTTTCTATCCTTCAATGATCATCTTAGCTAATGTGACGAGAGGGCTCTAAGGGGGGAAATCCAGGGGGAACCAAACAACGCCACCTGGGGACTTTTAACCCCAAGAAATCTTTGAACCTCACAGATAGGTTGGGAAATAAAGGACACACAGGCTCGTTACTAATAGACAGAGACGTGAGTATTAAAGTAACTTAAAGGTTTTATTTTAGTCGATAGTGTGTACCCGTGTGTTTATTCACATACGATAAAAGTGAAGGGACCTCACCACGGCTGCCTAGCCTCCCAACAATATGGCACCCTACTTAGAAAAATAACCAAGCAAATGGTCAAAAGAACAAGTCATCAAATAACCAAGGTAGCAACCAACAAATTAAAATGAGGTAACCCAGTTGGTTTAAAACACAAAACTAAAGGCAAAACAATTGCAGAATGCAAACTAAATGGTTATGGCAAACTAAATGTAAATGTAAAATGTGGACAAAACAGCAGTGTTATGGTGCAGGTGAGCCTGAAAAAGGGGAAACTAAAATTAGCTAGGCTCACTGCACGTTAAAATACATTTAAAAACTGAGTCCACTCACCCGTCATGCACCAGCTAAACACAGACAATTCTCTGGTAAGGGCTAACAGGGATTCCTCACAGCCCAGGACACCAACACTGCCGGCCACAGCCAAGACAGAGCAGGGACCAGAGGTGGAACAATCAGCACACAGGTGTGTTATAGCTCGGCGCTGATGAGTGAATTTGTTGGGGGACGCTGCATTCACCAGCACTACCCTGGCTCTTTACGAAAGGGAGTCTACCCCACTAAGGAACAAACCACCGGACCTGTTTCATCTCTCTCTGCTGTCACTGCAGTCTGTTTCTTTACCCCTCCAACAGTTAACCATCACCAGTGTCAAGGGTCGCTCAATTGGCCCCAGGGGAGGTATCTGATTGGCTACTATTTATAGGGCTCTCTTTTTTTTATTATCAAATAAAGCCTCTGCATTCATGTTTACTTGTGTCTTTCCTGATTGAACCGTGTTTGACATTTTGAAAAAAGGCCAGTATTAGCCCCAGCACACTGCCATACACAGCTGCACACACGATGAGTCAATTACACTGTCATAGTGTGCTGTTTTTATTTGCGAAACGGTAAGTCAAGCCCACAGCGGGGAGCTCCCAGGGATTTTCTTCTTCCTGTTGTGGGTGGACCACCAGAGCATCAGCTCCACACAGATCTGGAGACACTCACTTCACTCGCAGCATAATTTAGGAATACCCCAAGCAGACGCAAAACAACACAGAAAGCACTGCAGGGATTTTAGTTGTGGGCTCCTTGTTAGTTTCTTCAGTGAGTAAACTGAGAGGGATTCAGTCAATTGGGTCAAAACACGTGGAATTCCATTGGATTCTTAGAACACCTTATTGCCTTCTAGTATATGAGACGGACCATGTAGCGGTGTAATGAACCTGACTCTGAATCAGAGAGGTAAAAACTCTCAGCTGCAAAGGCTCATTAGGCCAAAGACACAGTACTATAAAACCTGAGAGAGCACAACAGTACGAGTGTGTGTGTTTATAAATGCCATGCGGCTGGGAAAAATAGGCATCTCGTTAACACTGCAGGATGCTCCAGCAGCACAAGTGGGGCCCCTTGTGCCAGGCATGAGAGAACCAACAACCTGAGGAGGATCTCTTCAGAGTTTCCGACACGTCATGTTTTCTCCTGTCCCTGGGCAAGGAAAGCAGCGGTGCCCTTCCTGCTTATGAGAGATATGTTTGTGGTTACTTTAATAGAGGAGTCCATAAAATGCTGTTGTTTTGCAGCTACTAGTGAACACTACAGCTGGAATTCCCTGGAAAATACATTGCCTGTATCCTCCTGAAATTAGTTGCGCTAAAAAGAGAACACTCTCGCTCTCCTGGAAAAAGTTCCACCTGTCTCTTTAAAACAACTCAGTTCACCCACATAAACTTCTCCTTTAAAGGACTAATTGGAAATCAAAACCACTGGATAGATGCTATAAATCTTAGATATTGCTAATAAAGTGGCAGCACATTCAGAATATGCTCACAGTTGTCATGATTCCAGTGTAATGGCAAGTTGTACTTCCATTATGGGCTACTACACATTCTTACTGGATGTTTCAGTAGAGTTTGGACAAAGAAAGAAAAAAAGTGATATTTACAAATCATATTCAAACAAGGATCACACTACAAATCTACCCAGTG
>JBBNBP010000958.1:0-10365 GCA_039737535.1 Lagodon rhomboides | reverse complement strand
TGGAGGCAGCTTCAACTTGAACTGGGACTGAAAACAGATGCTGGCATGGCTCATTTCCTAGTGACCAGGTAAGAAAACATTATTATATTATATGTATATCCTTTGAGTCTGAAACCGTATAGTTAGAAATATGTCCCTTTATATATGGGACCGAAAGCCCAACCTGTTATCTGGGAGGTGACGTTAGCAGCTGGCTGTAGCCACAGGCTAACGCTTTGTTTGTGTCTGTAGTAGCATTAGCTGCTAACACACAGCAGTCCCGTATCAGAGACGATGTTTTTGTCCCCCAATATGGCGTCTTTGCTTTCGCCTGTGTCTTTCAGACTCGCCGCTTGTGTGTCGCTACACACAGCGAGCCGGCTGCTTCATGTGTGTAGGGGATAAGGCTATCCCTGACACACAGCACAGTTAGCAGCTGGAGGCTAGCAACGTCAGTCCGCGGAGGGCGCATGCGCGGAGGTCCTGCAGTAAACAGTCACGTGAACAGCGAGTAAAGGAATAACCATAGACATAATATACATATAATATAATATATATAATAATAATATAATATAATAATGTATATTATGTCTATGGGAATAACTGCGTCACAACATCCGGCTTGGCTGATGGCTGCAGTCACCCTAACGGCCGCGGTGTCACTACTGAGTCTTATTTCTTGATCCTGCCTCATGTCCCTCTAAGAAAATACATTCAGAAGGAAAAGTCGGTCATTTACTAATAACTGATGGGAAGGATGATTTTAATTAATGTTGAAAAAGTCTCTCGCCGACACAAAAGAGCAGCAGCTTCACTCTGAACCTCCATCCTGATTTTTGAGGTCTTCACCCCCAGATGAAGCTGGTGAACAAGACCCCAGGTACATGAGCATCACCGTTTTCTAGCAGAGAATCTCAAACATGGAGGTGCTGACTTCACTGACGGCCGTGAAGCTGCAAATCGCCCCTGATGTGTCGAAGGTTGATGAGGCGAACAGAACCGCATCATCTGCAAAGAGGAATTCTGAGCCCCCCAAAACCAGGCTGCACCCTGAGATCCTGTCCAAGAAGATCACAAACAGAAAACACCCACTGAATATGAGAGGAAGCAGAACAGGGAGGCTTTAACACCACAGTGACAGCAAACAGAACTGACACCAGCTTGTTTTTTGGCTGTTTCCAACCCTGAAAAAATAAAAACTTGCTCATTCACTGTGTGGGAGACGATTCTCATAGTAAAGCTCCACTTTGAGCTGTGGTTAACCAGACGCACATTTACCGAAACAACCAGCCAGTCCTCATCCTGCAAGTGTTCTCTCACCTAAAACTAAAGAATACTGATCAATAACTCTCCTGATGAAGCCTCGACCTCACCTTTGTGTTGCTTCAAACTTAGTTGGAACAGGGAATTTTCACGTTGTTGTATGAATGTGTCAAAACCTCCGTCATCTTCTCCATATTGATAAAAAGTCAGGTGACGTGTCCGTACAGCTCGTCTGCTGTGATCACAGTCTGCAGGAGCCCTGAAATCACAAACTGGTCTGAAAAGACGTTATTGACACCCTCGACATGCGGTCAAGCTCAAGCAGCCACCTCAGACCGGCTGCACGCCGACACCTTCAGCTCAGCAGCTGCAGAGAAGATCTCACTTTTACAAAAAGACTGTAAATCACACGAACAGCAAACACAGCCTTGATTTAAGTGTAGTCATGTTGTTAGAAAACCTCTGACTGTCATGATTCTTTTCATGCAAACAGTTTCAAGACTAAACCAAATCAGAAAGAAGCAACAAACAAATGAGCTAACAAATTAGCACGTAAAAACTCGTCTATAAAGTGTCCGTGTGCTTCAGTAGAGTTTTGTCTCGTATTCCTGAATGTCCATTAGATCCGTCCACGTTTAGTCCAAAGCACAGAATTTATCATGAAATGGCAAAAAAAAAAAGAAAACTGATCAGATGTTTTTTGATGCTTTTATCTGTAAAAAGACATCGTCCCTCCAACAGCAAATATACAGTTTATTCAGTTTTTAAAAGCTCTAGAAAACTGATAAAAACGATGCTGCTGTTCTGCCTCATCACTTGTTTCTGACTTTTATCTGCACAGAGTTTAGATAAGGGAATATTAGAACCAGTTAAATGCTCCTGTTACTCTCAGGCAGCGGGATGTTTTTTTATCAGGTATCTGAATGTTTCCTCAGTAAATCGTGTGTTAAGTGTCCGTTTCAGTGGCACCCAGAAGCTTTTTAACTTCATGATCACATGAAAAGTGGGTCAGTTGGGTGAAACCAGGCCAACTCTGGCGGCTGGTTTCCCGCCGTTTCTCCTCAGGTGTCCCCCGTCCTCCCTTATTCATGGGGGGTTCCTCTGCTCCTCTTCGTCTCTCTTTCCTCTGCTGTCTTTTCTCTCAACAGAAGAAGACGAGAGGAGAGGAGTGAAGAGGAGAGGAGGACTCGGTTTCCTCCCTCGGTGTGGTTTCCTGTTTGTAGGTGGGAGGATGTTGAGACGGTTGCAGCAGCTTCTTCACGCAGCGCTGCAGCTTTTTATCACCCGGCGACGCTCTGAGGTGTCACAGTTACATCTCCTGATTGGTTCGAGGCGTCGGGTGTGAAACTTCTTCCTCGGTCTCCACCACCAGTTGCAGATTGCAGTTGAAAGAGGACAGTTTGATCAGCCCACACACAGTGAGTCACCTGGCTGGTGAGTCAACCTCTGTAGCACTTCATCTCACGCTTGAACTCAGATTTTATCTTCAGGTGATTGTTTTAAGGTGTTTTTACTTTCAGAGGGCAGTCCTGCATCCGTCTGGAGAAAGGTGACCCGCGTTGATGGTCCATCGTCTCCTTCCTCGTAGGAAACGCTGAGGAAGACCACGCAAGATCAGAGGATCAGTGGCGGGAGGTGAGACTAACCCCAGCGAGGTGATTGGGTGCAGCGATGACAGAGGAGAGTCAGTGACAAAGAGGGAGGGAGGAAAGACTCGAGATCAAGATCATCAGGGAGGGAAGACGGAGAAAGAGAGCGAAGACGTCCTCAGGCATGGCGGATGTTCGGTTACAGTAGTCGCCTCATGTGGACCAGACACTGTCGGGGACACAGAGAGCAGCAGCAGGCCCCGAAACTTCAGCCGTCCTCCGTCCTCCTCATCCTCGTCTCTTCGCTCGCAGCTTGTCCTCAGGTGTAGGTGAGCTCTCCGTCTTTTAGACCCTCAGCTGATGATTTTATGACCTCTGAGTGACGGAGGAACTTCACTTTGTTCCCAGCATGCACTGAGAGGAGATGAAGCCGCTCACTGACGAGTGCAGGCCGTCACCTCTCAGCTGCTGCCGGCCGTCACTCACACGTTTAATTCTTTAATTCTTAAGTTCAACATCACAAAGAGTGAAGACGAGATTCATTGAGGGGCTCTGACCTCGACAGCGAGAGTCTGGCAGGATGCTCCTGTTAACGGAAGGAGGAAGTCATGAAAGATCCTGTGTGTCTCTGAATAACTGTGATAATGTAATATATCATGAGAATGAGCTCTAGAGCTGCAGCTAACCTTTATTCTCACCATCGTTCAGTCCTGATATTTGTTTCCACTATCGGTGGAATGAAACTGTCAAAGATTAGTTCAGATCTTCACTCACTGATCTTTCTTTGAATTCTGTTTTAAGGAGGATTATTTTATTTGTCTATGCAGACTTTAGTTGAACTCCGACACGCTAAACGTACAACTAACGATTACTGTCATTATCCAGTGATCTGCTGAGTGTTTTCACAATTAATAATTTAGTCTATAAAATACCAAACATTTGTTAAAAAAGCTCGTCACAGTTTCCTGGAGCCCAAAGTGACGTCTTCAGATTTTCTCCTTTGTGTCCAAACAAGGTCCAAAACCCAAAGAGTCTCCATCAGAGGAGGGAAGTAACAGAGGACAAATACTTGAGTAGATGTTTTAGGTATTCTTCCGTCTTCTCCTCCTCACAGCTTCAGAACAGCCTCGTTACTTTAGTTTGATGCGCCTGAGCTGAATTTTGGATCATTAACCCATTCAGGCCTCAGACGCCTGTAAAACCTGCGGGCGATTTCAGAAAAACCCCTAAAACCTGAAGATTTTCTGGAAATTCAACAGCTACTAAATGATTGATTTCTCAGCCTCTGTAGCAGATAGAAACCAAATTCAAAAAGTATTTGAGAGCTTACACCTGTGGCTTTCCTCAGATAAAGTGAACACACAAATTGCAATGTCAAAGTAAAGTGTCAGTGCAGGAACAGCGCTATTTTCAAATAAAAAACAGTGAGAAAATAAATAAAAATCAACTAGAAAAAAAGAACAAGAACAGAATGTAATGACTAACAGTCTGCCTTAGATGTGCCGGCGATAGTGCTTCCCGAAGCGCTCAATGTGAGTTGGAGTTTGTTGAACCTGGTCACGGTAATTATTAGTCTCGGTAACAAGATGCGCCCAAAGTTCCTCCGTAAAAATCTGATCAAATGCCTGCAGCGGTGTGGCGTCTGCAGGCAAATCGACTTTCCCCCTGCTGTGCGATTGAAAACACTACGCTGATTACTGTGGTAGTTGTCAGTCTTCCACTCACTTTCAAACCCTTCAAACTCGTCGTCGTTATCATCGTCGTTGTCCTCAAACATATGCCTCAACCATAAATCCCGGTCGATCGGGTCAGCGTGGTCAAAGCCCTCCTCAGTAATTATGTCAGCGAGGCTGTCTTATTCAAAGCCGAGAAACTCCTCGAAATCGCTGCCTTCCGAAGAAAGACGTACCCGCTTTCCCGGCTTTAATGGTAGAATTACGCAACAGCGCCCCCGGTTTTAATGGTAGAAACGCGGCAATGCTTTCCCGGCCTGAATGGGTTAACGAGGCTTTACAACCCAACATGTGTCTATGTGAAGTCCTGGGAATGAGACTCAACAATCAGCTGTCTTTGTGGTGCGTTCAGGAACAGCTGGGACAAATCCTGCTGATTCTACCTTTAACTTTAATAGTCTTTGAGTTATATTAATATGACGTGAGCTTCAGTTAGCTTTGACCACAGATGTCCTTCAGAGGGAGACTTTGTACTCTGATACTCTGAGGACATGTCAGAGCCTGTACTCGATTACTTTACTGGAGTAAAGAAGCTGTATCAGTACTTCTACTTTTACTGGAGTAAAGAAGCTGTATCAGTACTTCTACTTTTACTGGAGTAAAGAAGCTGAGTCAGTACTTCTACTTTTACTGGAGTAAAGAAGCTGTATCAGTACTTCTACTGGAGTAAAGAAGCTGTATCAGTACTTCTACTTTTACTGGAGTAAAGAAGCTGTATCAGTACTTCTACTTTTACTGGAGTAAAGAAGCTGTATCAGTACTTCTACTTTTACTGGAGTAAAGAAGCTGTATCAGTACTTCTACTTTTACTGGAGTAAAGAAGCTGTATCAGTACTTCTACTTTTACCAGAGTCTGTTTGTACACAAGTATCTGAACGTCTACTGGAGACGAGGACCTCATTTTTTTCGTAAATGACAGAGAAAAGCAGCGGATCCTCACGTGTTAGCAGCCGGAACCAGGCGATGATTACGATCAGCGAAGTAAAAACTTCCGTCTAACGATCTTATCAATAAAATCTAATAATCGCTGCAGCTCCGCTCTCTGATGCAACCAGGATGTGAGCAGGGCGGCTGCTTGTTAACATTAATAAGACTTTATTAGCGTTAATAATATCACCACAGAAATGTTAATTGTAAGATTATAAAACATTTATAATCACTGAACAGTTTATAGAATCTAAAGAACATTAATGAAAGTGTTTATAGAATTATTATAAACATGTTTATTGAGGTTAGCTGAATTATTAATTACATTTTATTATGTGTTACAGTTAACTAGAATTTTCAGCTACCAATACGTTAATAAGGTCAATAAATCCTTTATAATATACTTATTAACAGTATTCTTGAAGATGACAGGACGCGTAACAAGGCGTCCATCTTGTCTCACATCGAGAAAAGACAAAAGTAATCAAACTCACGAACATAAAATCACGGATGTGCTTCAAGACATTCGGCAGAAGTTATAGAATATTTCCTTAGCGCTGGTTCGTGTCCCCTGGTGGCCTGGAGGGGAAGACCGCGACCATGACCCAGGTCAGACCTGGTGTCAACATCCGTCCTGAGAGATCCAATCTCTCTCTCAGACCACACTCAGAGGTGGTCTGAGTCACATGTGACCACATTCTGTCAGCAGTATGTAGAGACACTTGTGCCCTGGGCCACAGTGAAGGGCCGACCGGTAACCACCAGACTCCCTTCACAAATATAGGTAATTTAAGAGCTGTTTCACGAAGAGACACTGAACAAACTCTGTGAAACTGTGTCTCTGACAGATTCTAACTCATTGTGTCCTTGTTGTAAATTCAGCATTAAATCAGAAGCTGAAGTTGTTTGTCTCCTTGTACAAAGTGTCAGTTTGTGGCAGCATGTCTGTACCAGCCTGTCTGCTTCTGTGTCTAAAGTGCTAAAGTCTTACCTGCCAACACTGATCAGCTGTTTGAACACACTGTTTACACTGATGTCACCATTTACACTCCATTTATGAAAGAAGAAACATGTTATTGATCTGAACATGTCACATGTTACAAAGACACTAAACAGGAACAATACAGGCTCCTTCTTTGTCCCCGTGGAGAAAGTCCCCAGACTCCCTTAACAAATGTGTCAGTTTAGTGAGTTGTTGAGTTGGAGACACTTTATAAACTCTGTGAAACTCTGTCTCTGACTCATTTTGCATTATTTGGACCTTCTTGTGAATTCAGCAGATGTTCTACATGAACTTTTTTCTGTCTTTGAGTAGAAACATGGAGTCTGTCTGTCTCATAGAGCAGGAAGTGACATCAGATCAGACGCGTGTTAATGTCAGGTGTGAGCTGGCGGACTGAGAGCTGAACACTTCGGTCGGTGACAGCAGGTGTGAACGGAGCCTCGTGTCCTCGCCGTCTCTCTGCTGTCGGCTCAGATAAAGACAGACATGAATCATCACAGGAGCCTTTTTAAACCTGTTAAAGGAACAGTTTGAACATTCTGGGTGTATTTCTTGCTGAGAGTCAGGTCGGTTTCTCTCTGTGCTGTCACCAGGAGCCTCTTAGCTTAGCATAAACAGCTAGCCTGGATGAAGGCTACAAAATCTCCCTCTGAAGCTCACTAATCAACCGAGTGTCGCTCGATTCCTTCGTACAGACACTAAAGAATAGAAGCGGCTCTCTGTGTTCTGACTTCAGGATCGTCTGTGAGTCTTGACTTCCTGGATTTTATCATCATGTTGAGATTAACAGAAAACAGGCTCAAACTGCAGGAAGTCTCTGGGTTTGAAGCTGATATCAAAGATAAAGACGTGTTCGTGACTGAAGCGTGCTGAGCCGACTGAAGAACTGCACCTCATTTAACGCTGCTGTACGGTTCTGATCCGTTTTACTGGTGATGTCAGCAGTTTATAAAGTTCTTTAAATCAACTCCACGTCCACCAGCTTCGACTTTAATGTAGTTTACATGAACAGTAAACTACATCAGTCTTCTTCTTCCTCTCCTCCTGGTTCCTGTCATAGTGACGCTCAGGCTCTGAATCTGTCCTCATCATGTACTTCTTCATTTTGCTCATATTAAACTGATTTACAGTTTTTTTTTGTAGAGAAAATATGATTGAGAAATATAAAAAAATGATTTGATCTCTAAATTTAATCTGTGAGATTGAATCTGTTCATGTTTTCCTTCACACACCTTCGTTTCTATTGGCCGGCTGCCTTTTCTTCTTCTTCTTCTTCTTCTTCTTCTTCTTCTTCTTCTTCTTCTTCTTCTTCTTATTCTTATTATTATTATTATTATTATTATTATTATTATTATTATTTGGGGGTTTTGTGGGAAACAACATGAAATAAGTTTAAAGATGGATCCACGGCTCGCAAGATGGCCGCCCGTCACAGAGCAGCAGCTGATCGATGTTTAATCTCTGTGAGGATGATGAAGCTTTTAAACGAGTCGCGATGTTAAAGTGTCAGAGCCGGTTCTGTGAGGAGGCCGTGGGCCGGGTCAGACCGGGTCAGACCGGGTCAGACCGGGTCTCTGGAGCGAGTGTGTGAGAGGCTGGCAGCGGAGGAAGAAGCTGAGCACATGTGAGCTGGCTGTGCTTCCTGTGTGAAGCAGCTCTGAGATCAGATCGTCTCCGTGTTCTCTGATGAGAAAACCACCAGTTGGTTTAAAAAACATGGCTTCCTCTGTTCGCTGCTCGATGGCGTGACGTGAAGACACACGAGAGGAAATCTTCTTTATTTTCTGTCTTCTTTAATGATTGAAGATGTTCACGTGTGCTCAGAAACATCCACCGATCCAGTTTATTCATCTGATCACAGAAATGAAATAGAAGATTTCATCTGTTAAATAAAACATTAATATTTGTGAGTTTATGAGAAAACAAAAAGTATTATTTGTGACGACAAGACAGAATTTTCTGTAATAAAACGTAAATGTTCTGATTCCATCTGTTATTTTACACAAACGTTAAATTCACAATCTGTTTTTGGAATTTGTTGAGGCGTATTTCCACTTTGGAGGCAACTTTTGTACTTTTTATACGTTTATTTCATAACTTCAGTAACTAGTTACTGTGCAGAGTCGACGTTAAACAGTGTTTGAATTAATTTATCAGTGATTGGAAAAAAAAAGAGTTCTGACCTTTTTTCACTTTAAAAACTTTAATGTCAGAATAACGAACAAGTCGATGTTTAAAGTCTTGAATGTTTAATTAAACTCATTCTTTCTGATTCGTTGGTCTATTTAACATTTTAGAGAACTTATTAGTCGATTCATCAGATGATCAATCGATAGAAGAAAGTTAATCTCCGACTCTTCTTCTGATCGATTTATCATTGAAGTCGTTCTGTTGATGAAAGCTGTCGAACATCGTCACGTTCAGCTTCTCAGACGAGACGGTTTCTGCTTTTCTTTGTCATTTCTGACAGTGAATGAAAAGTCTTTGGGTTTCTGGTCCGGTTCGGTTTGAAGACGTCACTTTGGGTTCTGCTGATGTCACAATTTTATGACCAAACGAGAAATCATGAAGATATTCAGAAGATATATTAGTAATGAAAACAATCTTTAGTTCAACACAAGGCTGCAGCAGAGAAAAACCAGAGTTCTGACTTTCTAAGAATTGTTCTCGTGTCTCATGTTCTCGTGTGTCTCGTAGTTCTGTGTCTCGTGTGTCTCGTTTGTCTCGTGTCTACGTGTGTCTCGTGGTTCTGTGTCGACGGCGTCTCCGTCCTCGTCAGCACAGTTTTAATGATTCATCCTGACTCGAACATGAATCACTGAATGTTTCATCACAGTCCGTCCCGTAGATGCTCAGATGTGTCCCTCCTCCGTCCTCCTCAGGTGAAACATGGCCGTCGCCTGGCTCCTCGTCGTCATGGCGGCCGCCGTCTTCGTCTCCATGGTGCTGCTGGCGGTGGTGTGTCTGCGCTGCAGGAACGACGGCCCTCTGGGTGAGATGACGCTCGCTTCTCTTTGCACCAACACGTGGTGAACAGCTGCTGAAGTGACCCAGATGTTACATCCTGTGGTTTGAACCGGCTCACAGCCACGTTCTCACTCGCTGACGGTCACTGACGACACTTTCACTGATCTTATCTGAGCTGCTGACAGACGACGTCTTTACGCTTAAATCACTCAAATCAGATGAAACTGAATGTTGTTCTTGTTCTGTTCACAGTGTCCATCAGACAAGCTTCAGACGAGTAAGTCTTCTTCTGCTGGTCCACACGCCAGCTTCAGTCTCACTGTGTTGTATGAAATCAAGTCTGACTGACGAGTTCAAGTGTTTGTTTTCTCTCTTCCATCAGGTCCACTGAGTTCAGAGTCATCCACCCAGGTACGTGTCACACAGTTTGATGAAGAAGCAGCTGGGCGTCCTGATGGATTATGACTCTATGCAGACGATGCTCTCTGTTACATTGATCTTCATTTTAATGATGATGATGATGATGATGGTGACTCTCTCCTTTGTTGAATCGCAGCCCAGCCGACCATCGGCCGGAACTCCGTCCATCCTTCCTCCAACCTGCTGTCGCCTTTGTGAGTTACTGTTCTGATGAATCACCCGGATCCGTCTGATTCTCAGATCTGAGTCCAGTTTCTTGGACTTTATATTTTGACTTCGAGAAAACAAAGTCCTGTCCAACGTTTTGATGTAGACAGAAGACTTGTCCCTCAGGTTTACCGTTTCATTTCTGATCCCTCAGCTCGTCAGGTGATTCTGGAACTCAGCGGAAACACAGATCCTTCACCACAGAAACTGGTGAGATCCTCCTTCTGTCTCTGTTCACACCTGACGAGTTTTATAATCTTTGTTCTTGATGTAAAAT
>JBBNBP010000954.1:0-49998 GCA_039737535.1 Lagodon rhomboides | reverse complement strand
TTAGCAACCTCAGAAAAGACCGCACGATAACAATACACTGCAGCTTATGTCTCCAACTAGAAACCGCCATCAAAAAGCCACAATTAATGGTGAGAACAGCACCAAACTTCAGCAACAGTACATGTACAGTCCCAGCACACAGTACGAAGCATCAAACATCTGCTAGCTTTGCTGGATTTGTATTAAAAACACAGCACAACTCACCCTCTCCTCCAGCAGCCTGCCTGTGTGGGGAAGCCCTGACGAGTCGATTACCGAGTGCAGTAGATTTCTGCAGCTCAAGGATGAAAATGTCTGATTATTACTCCATGGGATGCTCAGTTCTTATTATCGAGAGCTGACAGGGAAAATAAGGGAAGTAATGGAGTAATAATCAGACATTTTCATCCTTGAACCTCTTTTCTGAGGTTGCTAAAACTAGCTAAGCTAGCGGTCAGCTAACTTGACCTCTCGAGGGGGAGTCTTACTCGGTGTCAAGGTGTGTTAGACCATGGATTAAACTTACACCGGAATATCCCTTTAAATCAGACTCCCCTCAAGAATCAGAATGAATTCATTGGACCTGTTTTCTGTACTATTGCATGTTTGCTCTCGTATCGTCCGTCACCTGCTCCTCTTCCCCAGGTTCAGTTTGTTTGTGAGCGTTGTGAGCGCCGTGAGTCGGAGCAGTCGTCGACGTGTCGGTGGGAACAATAGATGCTCTTCTGAATCGTGTTAAGTTTGATGAGCTGCCAGCAGCTGCTCAAACTGCTCAGCCGTGTTCTCCTTTAATTGTTTTCTAATCTACTCCTATGATAAATCGTTGAGGGTGAACAAGCCAGACTTTGATTTTAAATTACAATGTGCTCCAAACTCGAGGCTGCACGGATAGAGGCTTTACATCAGCGGCTCCGGGCTCGGCGTTCAAGGTTAAAGAAGCAGATCTCGGTGCAGATGAGCCGTGCTGCCGAGGCCCAGACTGTTGCCTTTAGTTTAGACAGTGTGGCATCACAGCGCGCTCAGCTGGGCTCCTGACGCTGGCTCGCTGCCACGCTGGTGCCGGGCCCGGACACTGTGTCGAGTTGGTGAATGGGCCATTGTCGCTCTCGGCGTGACCAGAGGCAGATGTCATTTTTTCCGAGGCACGTTTCATCTCGATATTGTTCTGGCTGCACAAAAAGAAAATCCAGCTGAAACAAATCCTCCTTTAAAAAGAATTCACATCATGTCGACGAAACGGTATTTCAGTCAGTGGGTTCAAAAGAACTGGACTTTGTTTGTACTGAAACCCTGATGTGAGGAAATTCATCTTTCTGTGTTCGGTATCGACAGAGTTTTAGAAGCTCAACGGTTGAAAAAGTCCTCAGATCCTCCACTTAAACGTCCGACATGCTGGGTCTCAATTTAACACTGATGCCTCTGCGTGACCTACATACAGTCAGCAAACAGGACCGTCAGTGGGAAGACTCCTTTTTTCCTGTCGGCTATTTTAATCATATTCTATAAAATCATCATGTTGGCAGCGTGGCTGTCCTGTGAGAGCTGTGTTTAAGTCTAAAAACCCTTCGTGGTGTCAGAAAAACAGCCTGATTTCAGCTTCGTGTTGACGCTTTTCCTGCTAATTAAAGAGAGTTTAGGTATTTAACTGTGTACTTCTACTTCATTACACCTCAGAGCGAGATATTCTACATGTGTCTGGCAGCTTTAGTTACTGTTTACTTGCCAGATTACAATTTTTTCATCTCCTCCTTATTTCTTAAAGGAGCATTTCACCCAAAAATGCAAATCCAGTCATCGTCTCCTTGTGAAGTGTCGTAGTCCACAAAACATTTCTGGAGCTTCACAGCAAAACAGAGTTGCAGCATTCTGCTAAACAACCAAACAGCATGTCTGGTTTAATCTGAAGATCCCAAATTCATTTTTAAAACATGTCATTTACACCCTCGACTTGCGTTTGAGTTCGTGCACTGTCACGCTTTCAGCAGCTACTGTGAAGATTTCATCTTCAGAAGGGTGTTCAGCTCAGAGCTCCTGGAGACTTGGTGCACAGCAGACGAGCTGTACGGAGCCATTTCATGTTTTCTGGTTGTTTCTTTCCGTTTTAAAACAAGTCTCCAGCTGCTTCAGTCGTTTAGCAGAACGCTGCATCTCTCCAGAAATGTTTTGTGGACGACCTGACTTGATATCAGCAGGGAGGGAGGAGATGATGAAAAAGACGCTCCTCACATGTGCAGAACCTGCCTTAGAAAAATCATGTTTTTAAGTTTTCTTCAGTATCACAGTGATCCAGTGATAGTTGTCTGTACATCCACAGGTTCACTGCTAACAGGAAGTGCTAACAGATAATTCTGCAAAGTTTAAATGGAGTTTTGGAGAAGTTTTTTTTTTCTGTTTTAAATCAAGTCTCCAGCTGCTTCAGTTGTTTAGCAGAATGCTGCAACTCTGTTTTACTGTGAAGCTCCAGAAATGTTTTGTGGACTACGACACTTCACCTGACTTTATATCATCAGGAGGAGGAGATGATGACTCCATAAATCTGCTTAGAAATCCTCAAAAAAAGGACGCTCCTCACATGTGCAGAACCTGCCTTAGAAACATCATGTTTTTAAGTTTTCTTCAGTATCACAGTGATCCAGTGATAGTTGTCTGTACATCCACAGGTTCACTGCTAACAGGAAGTGCTAATAGATAATTCTGCAAAGTTTAAATCTAGTTTTAACATTTTAAATCAAGTCTCCAGCTGCTTCAGTTGTTTAGCAGAACGCTGCAACTCTGTTTTACTGTGAAGCTCCAGAAATGTTTTGTGTAGCAACTCAAGCTGTCAGACAAATGTAGTGGAGTAAAAAGTAAAAGATGTAGTGGACTGGAGGAGTTTAAATGGAAAAACCTCTCATTTGTAATTGAGTAAAAGTCCAGAGTTACATTCTGGCAGTGCTGAAACCCTTCGAGGTGTCGCCACTGGTGTTTTCCTTCTGGATAAGTGGATCTCACAGGAAGGAGTCAAGTGCAGGTGATATCTCAACAACACAGCCTGCATGTGTCTAACCTAATATTTAAAGACGGCGTGAGCTGCATACACAAACGCGGCCTCGGACGAAGAAACAGAGTCCCCGTGGAGATGTTTTGTCTGAGCAAATGTGTTTTATGGAGAGCCGGAAAATATCTCCGAGTGAGGAGGAAGTCGTGGAGAGAGAGAGAGAGAGAGAGAGAGAGAGAGAGAGAGAGGGCTGGTCGGATTCAGTCATGTCAAGTTTTGGTATTCAGACTGAGGTGTGATAAGCTGAGCCAGTTGAAGCGTGCTGTGAAATCTAGCCTCCAGCAACGAGCATTATCGCCATGCAAGTCAGGGCAGGGCCGCGGTTCCTCTATCTCGCTGTGAGAACGAGTGGCTGCGCGCTATTGCAGCTCCCTCGACTTGTTACAAAGACCTTTGCTACACAACTGTTTGCCAAGGTTTCTCTTTTGCAACACCATCTGGTTTACAGTGTGTGTGTGTGTGTGTGTGTGCAGACGTATCCCTGTGCGATCCCTCCCATATGTGTCCTGGTTAGAGAGGTGCAAAGGAAAGAGTGAGCCGCCTCCAGGAAAGCTGTTAGGTTAATAAACCGAGTGTGAGGGAGGGCCGGGCTGCACAGGTGAGCCAGCTGGCAGACGCACAACCTGCCTGTGTAACTACTGACCAAAGGTTTGGCGGCGAGGTGACATCAGAAATAAAAAAGGGATGTGATGCCATCGCCCTTTGAGGCTCCGCGCCACACCTCAAACACCGAAGCTTCCCTGCTCCCGCAGCCCGGTCCCATTAACCGGGACGTTAAACGCAGCCTCGGGGCATCCGTTTCAATTAAGAATCGTCGAAATGCATTAAAGGTTCTGAGTCACACAGTTGTGCTGCACAAACACACACAGCCTGCCGGTGGAGAGAGCCAAGGAATAAATCGAAGATCAAGATCGTCTAAGTTCTGCAACGAGGAGGGCGAATTGGTTTCCTTTTCCTGGGAGAAAGCTCCGCAAACCTCTGATCCAGAACTTTTTTAAAAACAGACTCGCTGCTCTGTGCAGTGAGTGATTGGAAAGGGATTTGGGTTTTTCTTTTTTTTTTTTGAAATCCACTGGACCTTGTGGAGGAACAAAACTCATCAGTCAAACTGTCGGCTGAAGTCTTCTCTTAAAGCAGCAGGTGTTCTCACTGGTGTTGATATAAATATCGATTCATATTGATTTTTGAATATCTGAAGCAGTTTCGTTTTCTGGAGCATCAAAGTCAAAAGTACCAGCCGTGCTTTCTCTCCGACTGCACGTTGACTCACAAACAGCATTTTTAAAGGCCTGATCTAAAGAAAAAAGAAACATCCTGTTTCTAAAAAAGTGTGATTTTAATCTAACACAGTCGTTCTGCTGTCGTCGTCCTGTTATAGCCTCGTTTCCAGCTGCGACAGCGCAGGCTGCCAGAGTTTTCACCCTGTGTGTGTGTGTGTGTGTGGACCGACCAGTGACTACACTCTTAGAAATAAGGGTTCCAAAATGGTTCTTCTACAAGGGCTGAGGTTCTACCTGGAACCATTTGCTTCTGAAAAACCCTTTCTCGAAGAAACAGTTTTACAAGGGTTCTTGGTAACACTAACGGTTCCAGTAAGAACCATTTTGATCCAGAGAACCCTTTAAAAACCCTTTCCTGAATAAAGGGCTTTAAAAGGGTTCTTGGTAACACTAACGGTTCCAGTAAGAACCATTTTGATCCAGAGAACCCTTTAAAAACCCTTTCCTGAATAAAGGGTTTTAAAAGGGTTCTTGGTAACACTAACGGTTCCAGTAAGAACCATTTTGATCCAGAGAACCCTTTTTTGGAGAAAGAGTTCTTCAGGGATTGTTGAAAGCATGGGTATAAGATCCTGTATGGGTTCTTTGTAGAACCTGTCATGGGGGGTTCTGGGTGGAACCTTACACACACAGTTCTAGGTACAATCCTTTATGTTGGGTTCTAGGTAGAACCCTCCACCTTTATAAAAGGTTCTACCTGGAGCCAAAAAGGGTTCTCCTATGAGGACAAGCCGAAGAATATGGTTCTACTTAGAACTTTTATTTCTAAGAGTGTACTGAGTCCTTGTGTAATAATGTTGTAATGTGATGACATGTCGTCCACCTCTGCAGAGACGGTCTGTCGTCATATTTATCTTTGAATAACAATAAAAGCTTCATTGTTTCTCTGTGGTTTAGAGAGATGGTAACAAATATTGATATTTTTCAAGGTGTTGTATCAAAGTATTCTGACAACACTCCTACTCTCAAAGTCAGGAGAAGTGTCGTAGTCCACAGAACAGTTCTGGAGCTTCACAGTAAAACAGCGTCGCAGCGTTCTGCTAAACAACTGAAGCAGCTGGAGACCAAAACAAACAGAAAGTGTCTCCATACAGCTGTGATCCAAGTCTGCAGATGCCCCGAGATCACAAACTGATCTTTTAGCAGCTACAGTGAAGATTTGGGCTTAAAAAAGTACAACAACACGTCTTCCACAGATAAGATCAAATAAAAGACATCAAATATACGATCATATATACACAACGGTGGAAACTAAACACACTTACTGTATTTTTACACAATCTACTGTACTACAGTTCTGAGTTATTTGCATTTAACTTGAGTTTTAACATTTTGGATGTTATCTTGACGCCTCGTGCTTTTAGCTTAGCAGCTACAGCTTTAACGAGGGTGTAAATAACATCTTTTTTGGGGTCTCGAGCTTCTTCTGGAGACTTGGAATACACTCATTGAATTTTCATTTTTGGGTGAACAGTTTGATTGAGACGCTCCTGTTTTGTCCCCTCAGCGATCTACAACTATGAGCCCGGCGGCGAGGTGGAGCTGTGTCTGCAGGTGGGCGACACCGTGCACATACTTGAGAAATTGGAAGGTGAGTGAGCCGAGCAGGCCTCGACACGTCCCTCCTCCTCCCGCTCCGGAGCAAGCTGGCACAGGAGCGTCGGTGAAATGTGGAGCTGAGCGGCGCTCAGTATGCCGTGCATAGTCATGTAAACAGGTCCAACACAATGTCCTCACTCCAACACGCTCTCTATTAATTTCTCTCCTCAGGCTGGTACAGAGGCTACACGCTACGTAAGAAGTCACAGAAGGTGAGCGCATCATTAGCACTCTATTATCCCTGGAAACATTCCTCTCATCCATACATACTGATTACCTCTTTTGTTTCCTGCAGGGCATTTTCCCGGCTTCATACATCCACCTAAAGGAGGCGGCGGTCGAGGGGACGGGGTGAGATCACATATCAGTAAACGCACATGAAGATGAAGCGCTTTGATTTTCAGCTCCGCCGGTAAAACACGGCAGCGCTCGTGTCATTATCATAAGTGAGGATTCAGTAATGCTTTTCTTGGCCGTGCACGGAGACCACCCAACTATTTATCATTTATAGAAATGTTGTGTCTGTCCAGGTTAAATGACATGATGTGTGAGTGATGAGCCACTTTGCCAATAACTTATTTTTCCCCTCTTCGTGGCCGGTAGCCAGCAGGAAATAATTATCCCAGCGGATCTGCCGCTGGTGCAGGAGCTGGGGGCCACGCTGAGGGAATGGGCGCAGATATGGCACAAGCTCTTCGTGGTATGTCTCCGATCACCGCTCTATTTTTACAACAGTTCAATAGACTTCATTTGTGCATGTTGTCATGAGTGTGTTCATCTGACAGGCAAACAAAACAACCAAGTTCAGGAGTCTGCAGCAGATGGCCTACAGCCTCATCGAGTATCGATCTCAGATCGTGTCGGGAACGCTGCCGAAGGATGACCTTGTGGAGCTCAAAAAGAAAGTCACAGCCAAGATTGATTATGGAAACCGGTATGAATCCCGCTTCCTTATTTTACTGTAATAAATTGCCTCATATCATAAACGCCATTGTAAAGTTTTATTGGCCTGAGTCATTTCTGTAAGAGGCTGCTCAGAGACGGTATTAACATCTGTCCTCGGCGATCTGATCACAAGTGGACGGCTCATCGTCTGTCAGTAATAAAACGGACGTCAGCGGGACAAAGAGACACCGTGTTTATTACTGACAAAGACAGGAAGAACATCATGTAGAACATTTGCTGAATTAACACGCAGGCCCGAATAATTAGGAATTTGTCGGCGCTGTTGCTTCACAACGATTATAAAGTTTCTCCTGACGCAACACCTCACTAAATTGAGACATTTTTAAAGGGAGTCTGGTGACTTTCTCCACAAGTAGCCTTTATTAGTTACATCAGACATCCACTCTTCCTGTTGTTGTGTCTTCTTCTTCGTCTTCTTCTTCGTCTTCTTCTTCTTCTTCGTCTTCTTCTTCTTCGTTTTCTTCTTCTTCTTCTTCGTCTTCTTCTTCGTCTTCTTCTTCTTCTTCGTCTTCTTCTTCGTCTTCTTCTTCTTCTTCGTCTTCTTCTTCTTCATTCTTCTTCTTCGTCTTCTTCTTCGTCTTCTTCTTCTTCTTCGTCTTCTTCTTCTTCTTCTTCTTCGTCTTCTTCTTCTTCTTCTTCTTCTTCTTCTTCTTCTTCTTCTTCTTCTTCGTCTTCTTCTTCTTCGTCTTCTTCTTCTTCGTCTTCTTCTTCTTCTTCGTCTTCTTCTTCTTCTTCTTCTTCTTCTTCGTCTTCGTCTTCTTCTTCTTCTTCGTCTTCTGATGTGTCCACCTGTGTTCGGATCACTCAGTCCGTATGTTGAAACTCGGGTCTATATTAGTTACATCCATTCTTCCTGTTGTTGTGTCTTCCTCTTCTTCTTCTTCATTCTTCGTCTTCTTCTTCTTCGTCTTCTTCTTCTTCTTCTTCATCTTCGTCTTCTTCTTCGTCTTCTTCTTCTTCTTCTTCTTCTTCTTCTTCTTCTTCATCTTCTTCTTCTTCTGTTGTGTCCACCTGTGTTCGGATCACTCAGTACATAATGTTGAAACCGGGTCTGAACAGGGTCTAACATCGTCTCCTCACTGCTGTCGTTGCTGCTCAGGATTCTGGGTTTGGACCTGGTGGTGCGAGATGAAGCGGGAAACACTCTGGATCCCGACTGGACCAGTACGGTCAGTCTGTTCCGGGCCCACGAGACCGCCTCCCGCAGCGTGGACGACCGGATACAAGAAGAGAAGGCACGGCTTCAGATTTAAATCCGGCGATATAACTCACAGTCCGGCTAACGATGCCAACAAACTCTAACTCGGCGCCGTTGAGTTATCCTCTCTGTAATTTACATCCAGTCACCTCACACGTGCCTGGTTCTGTTTGCTCTTTCTACCTGATTTCATTTTAATTTGTCCCCGGAGTTAATGGGTGTGTAATAAACCTGCCTGACTGATCAGCAGAGGAACGTTTTGTTGATATTAATATTAGACGGGCTGTGAATCACAATGCTGGATGTGTCCGTGCAAACTATAACTCCTAATAACGCCCCAAAACTGAGCTAATCTTTTTCCTACAAGTCATTTTTTTTCCATGCTCTTTCCGTGCTCTGACCCTGAACCTTTCTTTTTGTGCAGACGCGGCTGCAGAACCTGGAAATGAGGCGTCAGACTCTGTTCAGCACCGTGCACACCTACAGCCTGCTCATGAACCTCAAGAACTTCGTCTGCAACATCGGGGAAGACGCCGAGCTGCTCATGTCTCTGTACGACCCGGACCAGTCCGAGTTCATCAGGTCCGCTCCGCACTGTTCCCGTTAATTCCCACATTTAAGTATCGAGCCGAGGTATTTGTCATTCTGGGCTCATTAAATTTGTGCCAGAAAGTCGTTTTCAGCGCCTGTTATTGTTCATCTTGTCGCATCGGTCCGCTGGTCCTAAAAATGTCAAACTCTTCGAGGAGTCTCAAGGCGCAGAATCACATTTTTGAACCCAGCAGGCTGAAAATGTTTAAACCGAGTGTCCACTGTGAGACACATCATTGGGCTCCTTCATTACTGCTTCACTAACATCTGAGAATAATGCAGAGTTTTTATCTTAGTTCTGTATTTCCTCCTTTCCTCCTGATGCCTGACACAATGTGATGTCTAACTGTGATTCATATTTGAATTCATGCAGCGAGAACTTCCTGGTGCGCTGGGACAGTATGGGGATGCCTAAAGAAATTGAAAAACTCAACAACCTGCCAGCACTATTCACGGTAACTGAATCCCAACCCCGCCGGCTCTATTCCCTCCGCTTTCGGATTAAAACAATCCAAACCGCTGCCTGAAATCTGTGACAAAAGGAGACAATTTGCTCCTGGAAGCCTCCTAAATTACTGAAAGTTTTCCACTCAACATTCACGGCACGTCTTTTGAAAATCTGAATACATTTGCCTCCATTATAACGCTGCTGTTTGTGTTAATGACGGAGTCAGCAGCTCCCCGCAAACAAGTCGCCGTGTTAATCGGCGCCGTGCCACGAGGAGAGGGCTGAAAGTTTAAAGTCGTATTTACCTCCTCAAAGCACAAAAGCGGAGGCCGAACATCCACACAGTCACATACAGATGATCCGTCTGAGGGTTTTACTGGGGTCATTCCATGAAATCGGTGCCTTTTCAACTTTGAAAAGTTAAAATTTAAATTATATTTAATTGCTATTTTTTCAGTAGCCAGGAATTAAAGACGGTTTAAAATGACAAGAAATTATATTGTGCCATCTCAGCTATGGAATTTCATATTTTATAACTGTTTTAGTCAAGTCCTGTTACTGGAAAGGTAACAGGGTTGACAGTAACAGGGTTGACCATTTCAAGCTAATTTGCCCATTGCTAGCTAAAACAAATGTTAGCTAAAGCACATGCTATGTACTTTGAAAGGAAATTACATGTACATATTGATTATGTTATGAGAAATAAATAATTGTTTGGATTTATATGTTAAAAAATGGTAACAGGGTTGACGTTGTATGCTTGTCCCCCCTGGTTCAACCTTGAAAAAACATCAAAAATAGCACATCAGAGATGAGCAAAACTTACTTGTCACTGAGCTGTTAGCATCCTGGTTCAGAGATGATGCAACCTCCTGTAAATCATGTCAAATCTAGAATGTACCGTTATTTTGATAGGGTTTTTTGGTTAGGGTAACAGGGTTGACATAAAATTAGGGGACACCGATAAATTGGTAAATATTTATTACAATTAATATATATTTTTACCAAAAACACTGTTTCACAATAAGATCATACTTAAAACAACATGTAAATGTGAACATTTTAACATTTTGCCAACATTTTACAAATTAAAAGTCCTGCTGACGTACCACAACAACAGTGAGGGACAGGCCAAAAACCTCACCCTCATCAGCTTAACAATCATTTTTATTATTTAAAATAATATTTAATTGATTTTAATTTGATGTTTTATTGAGGAGAGAAGACATGGTAATGTTATATTTTCAAATTACATCTTTGTTTGTTGTTACTGTAATTTTATGACCGATAATTTCTTGGGGACACAAAAGGCACCGATTTCATGGAATGACCCACGTTGCCACTCTCATCCTGTGATATTCACCATGATCGTGCTGCACCTTGTCACCGTAAATCACCTCTGTCTGTCGTCCTCTGCGTCCAGGACCTGAGCAGCAGCGACCTGATGAGGCAGCGGCTCTTCCTGGTGTGTCAGATCATCCGAGTGGGCAGCATGGAGCTCAAGGAGGGCAAGAAGCACACGGGAGGGCTGCGGAGGCCGTTCGGCGTGGCCGGTGAGCTACTTTCTCTTCTGTTTTAACCCGACAAAACAAACCCCCACAATCGTTTCTGCCGCTTTAGGTGCATGAATAGTTCTGCCGGGGTGTAAAAATGAAGGATCCATGTGCTGAATGAAATGGGAACACCTGCTTCATGACCTAGAAAATGCCTCCACTCTGCCTTGGCGAAGGGAGTCGGTGAGGAAATTGGTTTAGCGCCCGTCTTTTTTTGTTTTTGGCCAGATGATTAGTGGGTTTGATGAGAAATGGTTCCCTCTGCTGTTCCAGCAAATGGACTGAAACCAGAGTCGGAGAGAGAAAGAGCGTTTAACACAGAAGCCACATTTCTTCTTAGCCAGGAAAAAAAAAAAAACAAAAACACGTTTTAGGGGGAAAAGAAAGAGAGATGAGTGGAATGAACCACTCAGAGCAGCGCTTAAAATAATACTGTGATATTTTTAGGTCATATCAGGCTACGAGACACGTATCTGGATGGTTTTAAATCTCCTCAGAAGCATCAATATCAGTATTAATCTTTCAGAACAGCATCAGTATCTAACTAACAGATATCAGTCAGCAGCAGGACGGACTGAAGCTCAGAGCGGAGAAACAAACCCAACAGAAACAATCAACACAAGTGAACCTGTGAGCGTCGGTGTCGGAGCGTTAGTATTCTCTCCTCGTCGAAAGCCTTGAGATCAGTTCGTGCTTTTATCTCTGGTGTCGGCGTGTTTCAAACCTGTGGCCTTCGACGCTAACAGACGACTGACCGAACGTTGTTTTGTGCTGCTTTACTTTACAATCACTGGACAGACTTTTTCTTTTGGCCAAAAAACAATCACACATCCCTTCTACAAATGAGAGATTTATAAAAAGCTCCCAAAGCTTAATAAATGATTCTTTTTTCTTTCCTTTGCGATGGTGCCGTCTTATTTTCCCTCTGAGCAAACATTTCCGCAGCTGGTTTGTATAATGAGAACAGAAGATTACATAACACATAATAAGACAAATGATTTTAGAAGATCGAGTCAAAAGCAGTTCAGATTATTCTCGATGATAATCATCACTCACACACAGATGCCTCGATGTTTAGTCTCGTATCACGAGAACGCTATAATTTCAGTCGCTCAGCCCTCAATCAGAGACATTTGCAGGTTTTACAAGATAAACAGTTGCTGCTGTGGACCAGAGCTGGAGATATTGATCGTTGTATTATAATTATGTCCACTGAACATGGATCCAACATCGGGAGGGTCGCTGAATATTAATACCTCGACATCTGGCTGGCTGAGGAATTTAAATATATTAAATATCTTGTCAGTCGCTTCATCAAAAACGTCTCGAACAGAAGGAGAATTTTATAGAAACGTCTCTTGATTTATCACTGGCCAAAGCTCCAAGACTCACCTCTGTGGATTTATAATAAAGTGGGCTGGTCTTCACTGGCAGCGAGGTGGAAAGATCACGTATATTTACTTTTTGATAAAGCCCTTGTTGGAGCTGTAGCGAACACCTCACATATCAATGATGCTGGATCACACCACCCCACGTAGCCTGTAACCTGACTCTCGCCAGATGCATTTAGCTCCGCCTAGCTCCACTCACATCCATCTGGGATTCGCTCCCGTTGGGAGGGATTTCGGCACCAGATTTTCAGGTCGAGCCAATCAGGACCGCCGGGCGGGAGTTTCATAGATGTGACGTAGCGTAGAAGCGACTGTTTTGATTCAGACAACAATGGCGGCTCGCATCGAGGAAGCAAGCGTCAACATTGGTGCTGCTGTTTCATCCGTGTCGTCCAATCTACCCAATATTTTTTCGTTAAAAGAACGTCGCTCTCATCGACGTCACAGGTTGGTTTTGATGTGACTGGTTGAAGTAGCACGTCAATAAAGATGACAGACAAGTGGTTTATCCAATCATATGCAAGGATTTTTGATGAGGCCCAGCCTTCTGAAACACATCTCCAATGGAGCGATCCCAGATGGAGGAGTGGAGCGAGGCGGAACCAAATTCATCTGGCGAGAGTCGGGTTACGTAGCCGTCCAATCTAATCCATCCATTATCCTGACCCGTCATCCCAAAGTGTTTGATATATTATAAATATTATTTCTTACAAATAGAGTTGTTCCGATTCCAGCTCCGGTATCCGAAATGCCGCCGTTACTTCCAAAAATGCAGGTAACGCACCGATACGCGTGATATAGAAACGGGACGCTGCTGCTTCCCAGTTAGCTCCGTTAGCTCTGCTTCAATCAATTCCTCTTCGCTGCTCTGAAAGCCAACACTGCGGCATCTACTGTTTTTATAGCAGTGAAGAAGAAGCTGAGGTTGACATGTCAGCTCTGTGGCAGTATTTGACTCTGGATCAACATGTCCAGCATTGGCGTTGCCAGGTTCAACAGCAGCAACCTTATAAAGCGTCTGAAGATGCACGATGAAACTGTTCTCCCCGAACTTTAAGAGACAGCGAGGGAACACTTTCATGCAGCCAGTCGGCTTTAACACCGACATCTGGACCTCCGATGTGTCCCAGGAATCATTTATTCAGAGATTTCTTTATGTTTCTTTTTCAGTTATGACCGACTGTCTGCAAGGTTTTACCTGAGCCATACAACAATGATAGCAATCATATCACATCCATACAGGTGTTAGCTGTTAAAAGACGTACTGGCATCAGATCGGTGCTGGGTTTCAGCCCAGGTTTTAGAATTGGTATCGAGAAATAAAAAACTGGTATTGGAACGTCTGTACTTACAAACAGGAGCTTTAAATGAACGTGTGGAACATTTCTGTCCTCCAGGCACCAGGTGAGTGAGAGCTAACACCTGGCTCAGCAGATACAGTCACACTGAGTCCGTCTCCGGAAGTCTAAAATCCCTGTTTTGCTGTTTTGCTGCTGTCTGAGTTGTTGCATGTGTTAAATGAGTCTGCAGCCTGACTGCTGTTCTCTGTGTCGCTGCAGTGATGGACGTTACAGATGTCGCCCACGGCAAAACAGACGACGAGGACAAACAGCATTTCATCCCTTTTCAGCAGTGAGTCTTTTGATGCTGTCACACTTCCTCTGCTGCTGTTTACAGCCTCAACCTTGGTTGGTTTTTTTTTATTTTTTCCAGCGACACAATTGGGCAGAATTAACGGGGAACATTCGGAATAGGACTCGTGCTGCTGTATTTGCTTACTGCGCTCCCTCACGTCTTTTTTCTCTCAAGGATGCACTTCGAATATTTCCTCCAGTGCTGCGTTTCAAGGACAAATATGAAAACTTTTTTTTTTCCAATAGCGAGTGTTAGCGTTTGTCAAAGGCACACGGCTTCAAGGCCACGTTTTCACAGCAGCACCTGCTCAGCGGGGGGATGAGGACGGTGATACGGGGAGTCTAGATGGAGGAACCCCTAAAAATATCTCGACTGAGTCTCGACATCTAAACCAAATTTCTCTGAGGTTTAACGCTCGTTGTCTCTCGTCACCGTGTCACAGTTCACTCAGCGAGAGACGAGAGCAGGTTTTTGTGGGATTTTCTGAGGACTCATCAAATGTTGGGATGATTTCTTTTCATTTAGACATTTAAAGTGGATTTTTACGTCATTTCTCTAAGTAAAAATGCGAAGTCTTTTGCTGTGCACTAAATCCAGACTTTTCTGTTTGCTCATGTTCGGTGTTTCCCTCCGCCGAAGTGACTAAAACTTTCCTGGATATGCAATTTTCTGCTCTCCAGCGCGTTTCCTTTACAAAAAGACAAATGAACCGCAGAACGAGCTTTCCAGCCATGACAAATTAATTTATATTTCATTAACAGAGTGACTTATTTCCCGCTGGATAATTACAAATTAATGACAAAAAGGTCACACTTAATGAATTTTCTGATGAACAATGAACAGCGTATATCTGTAACAAGTGTGTATTTTCTCAGCTTGAAATAACAACAAAAAAGCTGATATTTTTATTCAGCAGTGTTTCTGAAACTCATAAAACATTCAGTGCAATCATCACATCAGTCCACACAATTCTGTCTGACTCTTAATTTGTCCTCCAAAAGGCCGTCAAAGCGTTTTTACTTGAGAGTCGGGAAGTAAATATCATCAGTGGATTCATCGCTGCCCCCAAAATGACACGTCGGCTTATAAATCCTGGCGATTATCTGAGAAACTGTGGCATCAAAGTCTGCTGACATTTCCTTTCTGTATTTATGTCTCATTTAGAGGCCGAACAGAATAGTCCAGTGTTCCCTGCAGCCGCGACTCAAATCAAATGCCAGTTTCATCTGATCGTCTGCAGTGTTGACCCTCATTCACAGAAACTCTCAGTCGTAGGTCTCGGTCTCCTAGTTACCACAACATCACCAGACTCCCTTAACAAATGTAGTGATTTTAAGAGTTGTTTCATGAGGAGAAACTGAACAAACGTTGTGAAACTGTGTCTCTGACAGATTCTAACTGGTTGTGTCCTTGTTGTAGATTCAGCATTAAATCAGAAGCTGAAGTTGTTTGTCTCCTTGTACAAAGTGTCAGTTTGTGGCAGCATGTCTGTACCAGCCTGTCTGCTTCTGTGTCTAAAGTGCTAAAGTCTTACCTGCCAACACTGATCAGCTGTTTGAACACACTGTTTACACTGATGTCACCATTTACACTCCATTTATGAAAGAAGAAACATGTTATTGATCTAAACATGTCACATTTTACAAAGACACTGAACAGTAACAATATAGGCGACTTATTGGAGAAAGTCACCAGACTCCCTTGAAAAATTGCTCAATTTAGTGAGTTTTTGAGTTAGAAGAAGCTTTATAAACTTTGTGAAACGCTGTCTCTGACAAACTCTTCATTATTAATGCTTTCTTGTAAATTCGGCATAAAATGTTAAACAGTCTGGATTTAATACACGGCCTCCAGATACACAACGCAGAAGACTTCTTATTTTAAATTAGAGAAATGACGTAAAAATCCACTTTAAATGTTTAAATGAAAAGAAATCATCCCAACATTTGATGAGTCCTTAAAAAAATCCCACAAAAACCTTGCTTTATAAACTTTGTTAAACGTTGTCTCTGACAAACTCTTCATTATTAAGGCTTTCTTGTAAATTCGGCATAAAATGTTAAACAATTAGTTGTTTCTTCCTTGTAGAAACTGTTGGTTTGTCGCAGCTAAATCTTCTCTGACCCGCCAACATTGATCAGCTGTTTGAACACACTGTTTACACTGATGTCACCATTTACACTCCATTTATGAAAGAAGAAACATGTTATTGATCTAAACATGTCACATTTTACAAAGACACTAAACAGTAACAATATAGGCTATCTTCTTTGTCCCCGTGGAGAAAGTCCCCAGACTCCCTTAACAAATATGCTCAATTTAGTGAGTTGTTGAGTTGGAGACACTTTATAAATTCTGTGAAACTCTGTCTCTGACATCATTCTGCATTATTTGTGCCTTGTTGTGAATTCGGCAAATATTTTATATTAAGTTCTTCCTTTTTTTTGTCCAAAAACATCGTGTGCTCATTCAGGACGCATTGTACTGCCTGATGTGAACAGGGCCTTAGAGGAAAGCACCGTTTGCTCACCAAGACTCATTTCATGATATATATATATATATATGTGATATATTTGTGTGCAGTGCATTTGAATTCTGCAGGAAAGCACCAAGAAGTGCATTTTATTGTTGAGAAAATTAAGTGTGGATTTGAGAAGTGCACAGTGTTTGAGAGTCACGATCTTCATCCGCCAGAGAGAAACTGAAGAAATCCAACGTGGGTCTTTGATCAAATTTAGCCACTTCTGATTACACACATGAGCACTTTGTAAAGCTCGGCGCAGCACTCACACTGTGTTACTTTGCTCTCTGGTAGTCACTCGAGGTAAATTGGGATGTGGGGAGGCATAATGGTGCAGTGTGCATTAAGAGATTCAGGGAGCCTCGCGTCGCCTTCGCTGCTCCTCTGTCCGTTCGTCTGTCACCTGTCAGGGGCCGGCGGCTGATATTCGTCTTCCCTCTTCCCGATGTTTCTCTCCCAGGATCGCCATGGAGACGTACATCCGTCAGAGGCAGCTCATCATGTCTCCGCTCATCCCGTCTCGAGTCATCGGAGAGAACGAGCCGCTCACTGCTGTCTTCAACAAAGTCATCGCTACGCGGGAGGTCAATCACAAAGGCCAGGGTAAAACGAAGCGCTCGCAGACAGGCTGCTCCCCTGCGATTTCCGAGGGTCTCTCCAAATTGACCTTTGTTGTTTTGAGGGGAATAAATGATGTGTGAGAAGTCTCCAGGCTGCGTCCTCACGGTGTCTGCCTCATTGAATTTCGTTGCATGTTTGCTTGCAGGGCTGTTCGTGACCCTGAAGCTGCTCCCGGGAGACCTCGGCCAAGTCAGGAAGGACTACCCCCACTTTGTAGACCGCAGCACGGCCATCGTCAGGAAGATGGGCTTTCCAGAAATCATCCTCCCAGGTGGGTTGAAGCCTTTGTTGCTAGGCATCGCTCCACATACGCTTCGGTCATGTTCATTTTAATTGCTTACAAAAGCGTGAGAGGCGTGCATAAAATCTGAGAGCGCTCACGTGACGGCGTCTTGTTCTTCCTGCAGGAAACGTGAGGAATGATATTTACGTGACCCTGCTGCAGGGGGAGTTCGACCGTGGTAAAAAGAAGACCCCGAAAAACGTTGAGGTCATACTGAGTGTGCACGATGACGAGGGCAACCCCATGGAGGTAAAACAGACCGGAGAATACAACAAATGATCCGTATGTTTAATCTAACGTGACTCACTGTGCCACCGTCCTCTTTTAACTTTTGTAAATCTGCTGTTAATATCGTACTGCTGGAGAGCAGCAACATGTACGGTCCCCAAATCATGAAACCAAAATGTGACATGTGAAATTTACCTTCCAAAAACCACATGAACAACATCTGACAAAAAACAAATATGAAACATCTGACGAAAATATATGTACAACATCCCAAAACCACACGTTAAACGTCCAAAAATCACGTGACATGTCTGAAATCAGTGTCCCTCCAAATGCTTCACGTGTGAAGAACCTCTGAATGCTTCACATTCAAAACCTTAAAAAAATCAAAAGCACTTCCGATTTTTCTTCAAATTTGAAACATCTAAAACGACATGTGCCTCCGAATGTCTCGAAACGTCCAGAAACTTATAGCCGAAACCAAAGATAAACACTAAAACCACAAAATCATCTATATGGAGTCAATATAAGCCAAACTGAATAGAAGGGTTTTTAGTTTACGTTTAAAAACAGAATCATTTCCAGCTCGTCTCAGATCTCCTGTGAGGATGTGATGGTGACGACTGAAAGCAGCATCGCTAAATGTTTTAGTTCTGCTCTTTTGAAAAAGCTGAAGAAGAAGAAGAGAAGATCCAGGAGGCCGTCCTGCTCCGTACAGCAGAAGCATCTCTGAGCCCGTCGGGTGCAAGAAGGCCACGTCGAGCTTTATACACAAATAAAGGAATTTAAAATCAATACGGAACACAGAGAGCTTATTCTTCTGAGACCGACTGCGAGCATCGTCTCTGTGTGCTGAGACCGAGTTACAAACGCATCACAGGGCGAATACTTATTGTTCCTGTTATCTTCTCTAACCTCCTTCCTTCTCTGTCGACAGAGAGCCATATTTCCCGGCGCCGGCTACGACGGCATCACCGAGTACAAGTCGGTCATCTACTACCAGGTGAAGCAGCCGTGCTGGAACGAGACAGTCAAGGTGAGCTGAAGTCGAGGACCCACGTGAGCTCCGTAACGCCGTATCTCATGTTCGCTAATGAGTTTCTTCATGTGGATTTACTGTAGCTCCATGCAATGGAAGATATCAGCACAGAATGTGCTGCTCATGCTGATAGCGTTTCCTCCGCACGTATAATCCTGTATTCACTCCCCATAATGCTGCTGACTTTCCTTTTGCTCCACGCAAGGTGACAATCCCCATCGAAGACGTGTGTCGGTGCCACCTGAGGGTGATGTTCAGGCACCGATCCTCTCAGGACTGTGAGTATCTGTATGACAAACACCTGCATGTAATCCCGCCGCCGTGTTAACCACAGCTCGTCCTCCCTCCTGTGTTTCCTTCAGCCCGGGACAAGTCGGAGAAGCCGTTCGGGATGGCCTTCGTCCGGCTAATGAGAGGAGACGGGACCACGCTCAAAGATGGCCGGCATGAACTTGTCGTCTATAAGGTACCGACGCACGGCCGCGGCTTCGTGTTTTTATTCTGTACGAAACCTAATTCACTTTATTTTTAAATAAGGAGATTGTTTTTTATCTAATTACACAGAAAAAATATGTCTTGAGTAGCTGACAGTGGCTGGATGGATTATGCATGAGTCTCCCCCAATCAATACATATGAAATTAGATCTCGGTCGATCAATACGCTCCGTGATTTATTCCCCGTTTTATGAATTTCCTAGGTGGATGTGAAGAAGCCGGAGGACGCGAAGGTTTATCTCACCTTGCCGGCGACTTGGGCCGAGGTGGAGGAGAAGGAGAAGCAGGCGGGGAAGCCGTTCCACCACTCGGGAGTGATTCCTGTGACCAAAGACAGCTTCCAGCTCGCCACGCTCACCTGCTCCACCAAGCTCACGCAGAACGGTAACACAGGGCGCCGCTTTCCAGCCTGCGATAATGAAAAGACGTCCTGTCACCAGTCGGCTTTAAGACATGAAACGTCACCATCACTTCCTCCTCCACCCACCGGATTCCTGGGAAATTAATTAAACCGACCTGTGTTGCTAATATTTTGCTGATGTGTTGATGTTGATTGATGTCGATCTAATTAGGTTTATATTGAAATTTCAGACGTTTAACGCAATTATCTCCGGAGATGCTGCCGCTCAGTGAACACTGGCTGAACTTTAAGGTCACAACGTAAACAAGCAGAGAAATTTACTGTGTGTAACATTAATGTTGAATAATCAGGCGACCAGCAGGTGGATCATATCTCACCTTTTACTTCTAACGAGACAAGAAATACTGCAAGAATTAAAGCTCCACTGTGTCGTGTTTTCAGTAGTTTATTACCCCAAATCAGCGTCTTCATTCATAAATAAGTCCTCACTGGTGTAAAATGATCTCTGCCAACAATCTCACTTCTCCTCCTGAGGGAAGAATCACACATTGTGACGTGAAGCAGGAAGTTGGGCGTGAAGAGAAGCAGGGCAGTTTCTGCTTTTCTCCCAAAATCCTCTTCCCGTTTAACATTGGGGCTTATGGGGCAGTTGCTGGAGTTTGTGTCGGTTAGACGCAGATAATTCAAAAACCGTACATCCTCCCGATAAAGTGGACACGTTGCCAGACAGAAGACAAGTGTGGCTACGTTCTTGGAAAATATCACTATTGTAGTGTGAAATCTGTGGCTAGGATCGTCATCTAAAGAAACATTTTCGGAGAGTTTTTTCAGACTCCCCCACTCTGCCAGTTGGTGCTGCGCGAACATTCCGCAATACACACACATTGAAAATCCTGAATTTTTTCGAAATCGCTCACGATAGATTAAGGGTCACCGTTCAAAAACTAAACATCGTAGAAAGAAAGTTCAAATACAACTCAAATAGATAAGACTTGTGCCTACATTTTAAAGTTTGAATGGTGTCTCTAGGTCAAAGTATGCCAGAGCAGGAGATGTTTGAAAAACGTCGATGATTTTGCGACTTTTTTGACCCCGTCCCATTCATTCCTTATGGGAAGTTTTTCATACGGAGGCTTCCATGTCCTTCCGCTCTATAAAAAACGATGAACTGGTGAGAGGGACAAAAAGCTCTACGTGGTACAGATAAGGCTAAAGGCGTTTGCACTCAGAGCCAGCGTGACTGTGGAACGGAGAAGGAGCTTAGCCAGACGCGCTCGTCAGCTGCAGTTTGAAGTTTGTTTGAAATAATGTACCTCATCACCCGAAACTAAACTTGATGAAGTGCTGTTTGAAGACATGTTGTTGTCACAGCTTCTTGAATCTTGACACATCCCGCCTGCCGTAGTTCCAACAGGCTGCAACGCACGTTTGAAAACGCGAGGCGCTAGAGAGCAGTATTCGTTTGGATGCAGAATAACATTTAACCACTAGATGGGAGAAGTAATTTCACAGTGTACGAGTACGAGCAGCTTTTTTTTTTGTAAAAACATCTGGATCGGTCAGAATCTACAGGGTGCAGAGAGTCATGAGGATAACTGCTAAATAAATCATGTTCATTTGACCCCATGTATAAATCATGTTAATAGCAGTCTAATTTCGAAGTAGAGATGATTTCAGTCCTGATCTCGCTGTTCCTGGTGGAGCCTGGGTCAGATCGGCGTGAACTTCATGAACTGTTTTCACGGCGTTCATGTGTCTCAGCTGTCCGACTTCCTGTCGCTGGTCAACGACTGTAAGAGTTCAGATTACAAGGCAGGAGTTTGGAGTAAAGCAGCTGTCCTCCTGATGAATCCAGAGCTCCATCAGAGCCGTCGAATTCAGAAGCTGAACATTAGATTGTGTCTCCTCCTTAGATTATAAATTCTGTGTTATTATAAAAGGTAACTGATAAAAAAATTATTGAGCGAACCCTCTGAACCCTCTTGTCTCTGTGCTGATGTTTCTCCAGTGGATTTACTGGGCCTGCTGAACTGGAGGTCAAACCCTGAAGATCTGGACCAGAGCCTGCAGAGGCTGATGGAGGTGGAGGGAGGGGAGATCGTCAAAGTGAGTGCTCTTGGCATCACGAATGCCGCCACACTAAATATGTAATGAGCTGCTATATTTGATAGATGTTGTATAACATCCTTTTTAATGCCACTCTTCGTCTGTTTTTCTGCAGTTTCTCCAGGACACTCTGGACGCCCTGTTTAACATCATGATGGAGACCTCAGAGAAGGACACCTACGACACGCCGGTGTTCAACGCCTTGGTGAGCATGTGTCCAGGCCATAGTGTCAACGAGAGATAATATTCAACTTCTTCTGTCACTTTTCAGGCGTACAACCGAGTGCAACACTCTGAAAGCCTCCCAGGAGAGACTCTCTGATAATGTGCACTGTGACACCCATATTTAACAATCTCTCCGTCTCGATGATGTCTGAACTCCACCTTCAAGTGTCGCTTGAGACGACTACAATACACGTGGTCAGACATCATATTGTGATATTGTACAAGCTGGTTCTGGTTAGAGGTGAATCTGAGAGCAACACTGTGCAACAACAAACAAATGTAAAGCATCGAGGTATGAGGTAACATTTGCATCAGCAGTTACATCATACAGTTTGATACAGCGTTAGGAGGGTGAACAGTAAACAGTGACGCTGATATCAGTTCATGCAAAGTCTGGAAAAATACTTAAAGGGATATTCCGGTGTAAGTTTAATCCATGGTCTAACACACCTGGACACCGAGTGAGACTCCCCTCAAGAGGTCAAGTTAGCTGACCGCTAGCTTAGCTAGTTTTAGCAACCTCAGAAAAGACCGCACGATAACAATACACTGCAGCTTATGTCTCCAACTAGAAACCGCCATCAAAAAGCCACAATTAATGGTGAGAACAGCAGCAAACTTCAGCAACAGTACATGTACAGTCCCAGCACACAGTACGAAGCATCAAACATCTGCTAGCTTTGCTGGATTTGTATTAAAAACACAGCACAACTCACCCTCTCCTCCAGCAGCCTGCCTGTGTGGGGAAGCCCTGACGAGTCGATTACCGAGTGCAGTAGATTTCTGCAGCTCAAGGATGAAAATGTCTGATTATTACTCCATTACTTCCCTTATTTTCCCTGTCAGCTCTCGATAATAAGAACTGAGCATCCCATGGAGTAATAATCAGACATTTTCATCCTTGAGCTGCAGAAATCTACTGCACTCGGTAATCGACTCGTCAGGCTTCCCCACACAGGCAGGCTGCTGGAGGAGAGGGTGAGTTGTGCTGTGTTTTTAATACAAATCCAGCAAAGCTAGCAGATGTTTGATGCTTCGTACTGTGTGCTGGGACTGTACATGTACTGTTGCTGAAGTTTGCTGCTGTTCTCACCATTAATTGTGGCTTTTTGATGGCGGTTTCTAGTTGGAGACATAAGCTGCAGTGTATTGTTATCGTGCGGTCTTTTCTGAGGTTGCTAAAACTAGCTAAGCTAGCGGTCAGCTAACTTGACCTCTCGAGGGGGAGTCTTACTCGGTGTCACGGTGTGTTAGACCATGGATTAAACTTACACCGGAATATCCCTTTAAATTTAACAGTTACATTGTCAAGGTGAAGAATATGCTTGAATTTGAATGAGGGTCCTTGAAAAGTTGCATCAATACAATCACTTTCATGAACCAAAAATCTTTAAATACATGAAATTAAACAATCCTGTCATCATATTTTTATGTATAAGTTTAGAATAACAGCTGGTCACATACTTTATGGTCTTTTAACGTCATTTTATCCCCCTTCTCGTTTCTAATCAGGTGTTTGTCATCACTCTCATTGGTGACATCAAGTTCCAGCACTTCAACCCCGTCCTGGAAACCTACATCAACAAGCACTTCAGTGCCACTCTGGCGTACATGTGAGTCTCCGTCCTGTGTTTCCCACCTTTGCTCGCTTCACGCCGTTTATTTTTTTTTGCTCCTCACATCCACCTACACCCAAATTACCAGCCGACCTCCTCCACACCTGACTCATTCACTTTCTCAGGAAGCTGACCCGGGTGCTCAACTACTACGTGGGCCACGCCGAGGAGCCCGGCCTGACCGAGAGGCTCTACGCTGCACTCAAAGCTCTCAAGTACCTGTTCAGGTTTATTGTGCAGTCGCGGGTGCTCTATCTCAGGTACGCTGCCTCACACCTGTCAGCGCCTCGCTCTCAGAGTCTCAGGATGAGTGAGTCTGATGCAGCCTCGGCCTTGTTTTTCAGATTCTATGGGAACAGTGAGGACGGGGACGCTTTCCTCAACTCCATCCGAACCCTGTTCCTGTCCTTCAACACTCTGATGGACAGACCTCTGGACGAGGGCGTGAAGATAAAGGTAAACTGGAGGGAACTGATGATTCAGGCAGCCGTTTTATTTTTATATAACGAGTGAAATCAGCCTGTTCAGAACGGACCTTTGTTTGTGCTTCGTGCAGCTTTCTTGAGAACCACTCATCCAAACTGCTTCACACTCCACACCGACTGTGTTGTGTTAGCAAAACACAAAACTCAAATTAGAAGACGCTTCGTTAGGTAGAAGAGGCACCGCTGAGAAGGAGGGTCAACCTTCTCTCTACACGATTCCATTTGTCGATTAATGTAACAGCTAAATTATCGATTATCCCAGATATTATTAAAGCATTACTCGATTAAAGACACACTGTGGAATTATTTCTCCCATCTAGTGGTTAAATGTTATTCTGCATCCAAACGAATACTGCTCTCTAGCGCCTCGCGTTTTCAAACGTGCGTTGCAGCCTGTTGGAACTACGGCAGACGGGATGTGTCAAGATTCAAGAAGCTGTGACAACAACGTGTCTTCAAACAGCACTTCATCAAGTTTAGTTTCGGGTGATGAGGTACGTTATTTCAAACAGACTTCAAACTGCAGCTGACGAGCGCGTCTGGCTAAGCTCCTTCTCCGTTCCACAGTCACGCTGGCTCTGAGTGAAAACGCCTTTAGCCTTATCTGTACCACGTAGAGCTTTTTGTCCCTCTCACCAGTTCATCGTTTTTTATAGAGCGGAAGGACATGGAAGCCTCCGTATGAAAAACTTCCCATAAGGAATGAATGGGACGGGGTCAAAAAAGTCGCAAAATCATCGACGTTTTTCAAACATCTCCTGCTCTGGCATACTTTGACCTAGAGACACCATTCAAACTTTAAAATGTAGGCACAAGTCTTATCTATTTGAGTTGAATTTGAACTTTCTTTCTACGATGTTTAGTTTTTGAACGGTGACCCTTAATTGATCGTGAGTGATTTCGAAAAAATTCAGGATTTTCAATGAGTGTGTATTGCGGAATGTTCGCGCAGCACCAACTGGCAGAGTGGGGGAGCCTGAAAAAAACTCTCCGAAAATGTTTCTTTAGATGACGATCCTAGCCACAGATTTCACACTACAATAGTGATATTTTCCAAGAACGTAGCCACACTTGTCTTCTGTCTGGCAACGTGTCCACTTTATCGGGAGGATGTACGGTTTTTGAATTATCTGCGTCTAACCGACACAAACTCCAGCAACTGCCCCATAAGCCCCAATGTTAAACGGGAAGAGGATTTTGGGAGAAAAGCAGAAACTGCCCTGCTTCTCTTCACGCCCAACTTCCTGCTTCACGTCACAATGTGTGATTCTTCCCTCAGGAGGAGAAGTGAGATTGTTGGCAGAGATCATTTTACACCAATGAGGACTTATTTATGAATGAAGACGCTGATTTGAGGTCATAAATTACTTAAAACACGACACAGTGGACCTTTAATGAAACAGTTAATTTACCGTAAAACAAATAACAAAAACGTCTCTCATTAACGTTACAATATTTTAATAATCTAATCTAATTTCTTCCACTGTGTTCTGATAACAGACCCTGTTATTCAGATGCTTTCTCTGAACTGGATCAGTATTTCAACAGTCCTCGTCTCTCCGTGCTGATGAAAGTCAGGTGAAGTTTAAAGCTTCACAGCAAAACAACAAACAAAAAAGAAAATCACCATAATGTGGCTCCACACGGCTCGTCAGGTGGTGAAATCCGAGTCTCCAGAAGCCCCGAGATCCCGACCTGATTAGAGAAGATGTTATTTACACCCTCGACGTGAGGCCGACCCACTTCAGACGGGGCGCCGGCTCACACAGCTTAGCATTTAAAGTGAAGGTTTCAGCTTAAAAAATGGCGTAAATAACATGTTTTCAAATCAATTAGGGAGCTCGGGCCGCCTGCAGCCTCGCCCCCGCTGCTGAGCAGAGCGCCGCTCGCCTGTTTATTCAGTTTATTAATGCTGAATGTTTCATGTGTCCAAATTACAGCAAATACAAAACTGCACTTTGAAGGCTGCACGATTAAAGGTGCACGGTGACACAACGACGTTCGCTTGTGAATGCACCTTTTAATCAGAATATTATTAAAATCACAAGCTGCTGAAGGTAAAATGTGACAAACATCATCATAATGTCTGTCAAATGAAGGCAGAGATGGAAGAAAACATGTTTGTTTGACCCCAACAAGTCTCTTAATCAGGATTTTAATTGTTTTGATGCAAAAAAAAAGCTAATTCACACAAATCGTGACTCGTACCACAATCACATTCTGTCATAATGCATGTTCTGCTGAACGCCCTTGGGCCCGCGGCAACACGTCCTCCGAGTGCGGAGCAGATCAGATGAGTGGTTTCTGAGATATGCAAAGGACGACAAAGGAGACTTCTTCCTTTGTAGTCGGATTGAACTGAAAATCATGTTTGAATTTTGGCGAATCGATCATTTTCCAGCTTGAAAGCAAAAGTAAAAAAAGCAAAGAAGCATCCAGTCGGCCCCGTGTGAAGATGCTGCTTTGTATTTGCAGTCTTGGCATTTGTCGGCGTTGCATGTAAAGTGGTCCTGCTGTGAAAATTAGTTACGCCGGTATGGAAGTTTTTACAGTATAAAGGTCCACAAATTAACTGCAAAGTGAGTGTGTTGTCCCTGTTGGCAGCCTCTGGAAGCTTCTCTTGTGCTGAAGTGTGAAAACCTGCAGCCTGATGATTCTTTGCTTTTCACAGGGAGCGATATTGAAATACCTCCCCAGCATCATTAATGACATCCAGACGGTGTTTGATCCCGTGGAGCTCAGGTAACTCTCCGCTGGGGTTTTGCACGGCAGGAAATGATAATTGCCTGTCTCAGAGCAAATTATCATATTTACTTCTGAGCAAAGAAAAGGCTTTATTCTCACTTCTTGCCGCTGTAAAAATCAACCTGTAACGTGTTTCCTCTCATTAGCCTCCGTGGCAATAATCACCAGATGTGAGTCATGAAAAGCAGCGAGATGATCACAGCTGTGTTCTCTGTTCTCAGCGTTCTCCTCGCCAAGTTCATCGAGAGCATTCCCGACTCGCAGCTCGTGCGTCAGAAGCTGGGCTGCATGTGTAAGATGGTGGAGAGTGACCTTTTCAGGCAGCCAGGTAGGAGTCCTCCAGGCTTTAAAATCACATAATGACTTTTTACACAAGATGAAGTAGGAGGAGGAGGAAAAAACCCACAGCATCACTCCAACACACACGTCTGTCAGGTCAGGTCCATTAAAAAGGAAATGTGCTTTGTGATCCGGTGAGCAGTGAGTGTTTCTCCGCTCTGTCGCCGCAGACTGCCGAGATGTGCTGCTGCCGCTCGTCACCGACCAGCTGAGCGGCCAGCTGGACGACCACTCGTGCAAACCCGACCACGAGGCCTGCGTGCAGCTGCTCAGCACCGTGTTGGACAACCTGGACCGCAAGGACGTGGTGAGGAGTCGGGTTCACACACAGATTATAAATTAAAGGGATATTCCGGTGTAAGTTTAATCCATGGTCTAACACACCGTGACACCGAGTCAGACTCCCCTCGAGAGGTCAAGTTAGCTGACCGCTAGCTTAGCTAGTTTTAGCAACCTCAGAAAAGACTGCACGATAACAATACACTGCAGCTTATGTCTCCAACTAGAAACCGCCATCAAAAAGCCACAATTAATGGTGAGAACAGCAGCAAACTTCAGCAACAGTACATGTACAGTCCCAGCACACAGTACGAAGCATCAAACATCTGCTAGCTTTGCTGGATTTGTATTAAAAACACAGCACAGCTCACCCTCTCCTCCAGCAGCCTGCCTGTGTGGGGAAGCCCTGACGAGTCGATTACCGAGTGCAGTAGATTTCTGCAGCTCAAGGATGAAAATGTCTGATTATTACTCCATTACTTCCCTTATTTTCCCTGTCAGCTCTCGATAATAAGAACTGAGCGTTCCATGGAGTAATAATCAGACATTTTCATCCTTGAGCTGCAGAAATCTACTGCACTCGGTAATCGACTCGTCAGGGCTTCCCACACAGGCAGGCTGCTGGAGGAGAGGGTGAGTTGTGCTGTGTTTTTAATACAAATCCAGCAAAGCTAGCAGATGTTTGATGCTTCGTACTGTGTGCTGGGACTGTACATGTACTGTTGCTGAAGTTTGCTGCTGTTCTCACCATTAATTGTGGCTTTTTGATGGCGGTTTCTAGTTGGAGACATAAGCTGCAGTGTATTGTTATCGTGCGGTCTTTTCTGAGGTTGCTAAAACTAGCTAAGCTAGCGGTCAGCTAACTTGACCTCTCGAGGGGGAGTCTTACTCGGTGTCACGGTGTGTTAGACCATGGATTAAACTTACACCGGAATATCCCTTTAAAGGGTCGGTGCGCATGAAAAACAATCACATCTAGTCAGAAAGAGATGGTGGATCCGAGCAGCTGAAATGAGTTTCCTGTAAGAGCTCAGAGCTCCGTAGAGGCCCGGGAGTAAAAAGTGCTGCTGTTTTGCATTAAAAGGAGCCAGTCGAGGTGATCCTGAGCCTCTATTTAGAAGTTTTATGGGCATGTCCGACTGGAAGGAAGCCCGGGGGCAGACCCAGAGCGAGCTGGAGGGATTACACATCCCATCTGGCCTGGTAGCATCTAGTCGTCTTCCCCTGTAGGAGCTGGAGGAAGTCGCTAAAAGAGAGGAGCGACTGAGCTTTCACCGTGACCGAACCCCTGAAACACGCTCCGAACTGAACGGATGGATGGATATGTGGAACATCGAGTCACGCAGACAGCGTGGGGTTTATTTATCCAGGTTTTTCACATATCCGTCTCTGTGGTTTTCTGCTAACGCCCAAATACAATGGATGTGAACGGAATTCATCTGTGACGCTCACAGAGATTCAACACTGACAGCAACAGGATGAAATTCTCAGTGATCTCAGCTTTCTGAAGCCGGAGGTGGAATCGTTTTGGTTTGACTGAACAATACGAGATGTCAGAGTAACGTTAATAATATGTGAGAAGTTAATGAGAACTACTTGATAATTAATTACTCATTAATGAGTAGCTCCTACATAAATGAGATTTAATGATTATATATTAGATAATGATGAGTTACAGGCAGATACTAAATTAATAATCATCAGGTAATGATTCACATCATACTGAGTAGGTACACAACTGACTCCTTCATTACTTATTACTTACTGTCTGTTTAGCGTGGTATGTTTGGCATTTTTACTTGGATTATCAATAAAAAAGTAAATGAATTATATCCCCTTTCCACGAACATGAACCTAAGTGCTAGTTCTGTGTTTTTTAGTTGGTTCAACCTGAGAACCGGTTTGCTTTCCCACGTAGAGTCACATCATTACGTGACTGTATACGTCTCTGGTTTACCGCCATCACTAGCAACAAATATGGCCGACTTTTTACACGTGTTGCTCCTGATCGTCGTGGACATCAATTAACACCTTTTGATTATTTTGAGACACTGAATGTTAGCTGATAATGTTAGCCTTGAGCTAGCTACAACTATGCTAGTACCGATCAATAGTGAAAATCTAAAAGAACTGGTGAAGTTATCGTGATCAAGGTCCAACTAAAACCTTATGACACCATTTTTAAAAACCAGAGCTGGTGTTGCATGTTCTGACTTATCCACGGACAATTTACAAAAGATTGAAGCCAGTCGGCCATAGTTGTTCCTAGTAATTCTGGGAATTTGGAAACGCCTACAGTGACTGAACGATGTGATGAGCCGGTTCTTAAAAGGTTCAGGAACCTGTACTCGGCTCGCTTTGGTTTAAAAAGCGGTAGATAATCCCTCCCTTGAACCAGTTTTCCTCACAGACCAACAGTTCCCAAAGATCTTGTTTGAGAAAAGGCACCGGTTCCGAACCAGCCCTCAAACTGCCTCGGTGGAAAAGGGGCATTCGTTATCAGCTGTAGTTTGTATCTTCGTTCTACTGAAAACAACTTTATTATCATCAACAGTAACTGGATCAGCGTCTCTGAGAGACACAGAGCTGTTGAATTTTTAAAATCTACTTTCACAACTGTGAGCAGCACAAAGGAAAGTCCGTCCGACTCCACTGTGTGACACTGGAAGAGAAATCTCGGGTTACAAAACCAAAACAATCCCTGAAGAACTGATTGAAAATGATAATGTTGTATCGTGGGTGAACTGAGCGTGATTGTTTCTGAGGCTGTTCTGTCTGTGCAGGGTCCGACCAGAGGCCACGTCCAGCTGATAATGGAGCGGCTCCTTCGCAGGGTGAACCGGACCGTCATCAGCATGGACCGATCGTCCCCCCTCATCGTAAGACGCCGCAACGCTGCAGCTCACACCCGCAGCGTCTGTGTCAATATTCACACCGAGATATTAAATACAGCTTAGCAAAACACAAGGAATGTGAGCTGTGAATGCATTTTTTGCTAACAGCATCTCCTCTGCTGCAGGGTCACTATCTCGCCTGCATGACGGCCATCCTGAAGCAAATGGACGACATGCATTACGCCCACTACATCAGCACCTTCAAGACCAGACAGGATATCATTGTAAGTGTCCCAGTTCCTCCGCTGTCGGCTACGTCCTGTCCCGAAACATCTCATCAATAACGGGCATAAAACCAGCCGGGCCACTTACGGCTCCTTAAGAGAATATTGATTATAGACATTTCATGGACGGACGTGATGAGGATGTCAGCGGGCCTCCATTAGGCGTGTCTGACACGCAGCGGCCTCGGATCTGCTGAGTTTGGTTAAAATGTGGGTCTTACTACAGTATTATTATATTTGGGTCACTCCGTGTCACAACTCACAATTCAGAACTTTTTTCAGTTAACGTCCCGGGTTTTTTCTTCTCTTTGAAGTTCGGCCCTCTGAGATAAATTTCATCATTTTTGTGACGTCTAAAATAAGAGGTTTCATTCCAGTCGCTTCTTTTTTTTCCACTTGATTGGGTTGAAATTTGTCTTGAACGTCCGGGAGACCCCCGAGGACGATTCTCAGTACACATTCATTTCACCGGCTGTCACAAAGTTTGAAATGGTGAAATAATAATATGTGTATCGAGCTAAAGAGCTCAAATTAAACATGCCAGTCTCCAGAACAGGCTCATCGGGTATCAGACAAAAGATGGGAAACCTTGAAGTCACAGTACAAATATCTAAAACCACTGGATGTAACAGGTGTAATGAGAATTCACGCTGATCCGCCTCTGGAGGTAGTATCAGGGCTGCATTACTGGCGAACCGAACCAGTGTGAACGGATAAGCCAGCTTCGCGTATCGAGAGGCGGTGTCGATCGGACGGTCGGTTAACTACACAGGTCCTTCACTCAACTAAATACAGAGAAATGTCCCACAAAGCAACGTTACAGGACCAAACAACAGTAACGTAGCAACTGTAACTGTCTTTGGCAACTTATATGAGGAAAATAATACTGCAGATATACGTGGAGAAGCGTCTGTCCTCCTGTCTGTCCTCCTGTCTGTCCTCCTGTCTGTCGCCCTGTCTGTTCTCCCATCTGTCATCCTGTCTGTCCTCCCGTCTGCCCTCCCATCTGTCCTCCCGTCTGTCCTCCTGTCTGTCCTCCTGCCTGTCTTCCTGTCTGCCCTCCCATCTGTCCTCCTGTCTGTCCTCCCGTCTGTCCTCCCGTCTGTCTCCCTGCCTGTCCTCCTGTCTGTCCTCCTGTCTGTCCTCCTGTCTATCCTCCTGTCTGTCCTCCTGTCTGTCCTCCCGTCTGTCCTCCTGTCTGTCCTCCTGTCTGTCCTCCTGTCTGTCCTCCTGTCTGTCCTCCCGCCTGTCTGTCCCCGTCTGTCCTCCTGTCTGTCCTCCCGTCTGTCTCCCTGTCTGTCCTCCTGTCTATCCTCCTGCCTGTCCTCTTGTCTGTCCTCCTGTCTGTCCTCCTGCCTGTCCTCCTGTCTGTCCTCCCATCTGTCCTCCTGTCTGTCCTGCTGCCTGTTCTCCTGTCTGTTCTCCTGTCTGTCCTCCTGTCTGTCCTCCTGTCTGTCCCCTGTCTGTCCTCCTGTCTGTCCTCCCGTCTGTCCTCCTGTCTGTCCTCCTGTCTGTCCTCCTGTCTGTTCTCCTGCCTGTCCTCCTGTCTGTCCTCCTCTCTGTCCTCCTGTCTGTTCTCCTGCCTGTCCCCCTGTCTGTCCTCCTGTCTATCCTCCTGTCTGTCCTCCTGTCTGTCCTCCTGTCTATCCTCCCGTCTGTTCTCCCGCCTGTCCTCCTGTCTGTCCTCCTGTCTGTCCTCCTGTCTATCCTCCCGTCTGTCCTCCTGTCTGTCTCCTGTCTATCTCCCTGTCTGTCCTCCCGTCTGTCCTCCTGTCTGTCCTCCTGTCTATCCTCCCATCTGTCCTCCTGTCTGTCCTCCTGCCTGTCTCTCCTGTCTGTCCTCCTGTCTGTCTTCCTGACTGTCCTCCTGTCTGTCCTCCCTCCTGTCTGTCCTCCCGTCTGTCTGTCCTCCCGTCTGTCCTCCTGCCTGTTCTCCTGTCTGTCCTCCTGTCTGTCCTCCTGTCTGTCCTCCTGCCTGTCTGACCGACACATATCTGCCAGAAAAACAGCGTCTGTCACCGGCAAAAAACTTAAACTCACCGAGTGTTTGTGATGAAAATAAATCATCGCGACCTTCAGCCCTCCCGACCGAGACTTCGGTGAACATTCCCCCAGAAAACAAACTCCGTCCCCGCGAGTCAGACAGCATCACAAAAAATACTGAAGGGCCAAACTTGTGATTTACCAAAAACGTATTTGAAGAACAGCTGAAGGTCTCGTGATTTAGATGAATTTTTTATCATCTCTTCATGTAAATCAGAGACATTGAGTGGGAGCGCCTCACTGAGTTTACATGTAATGACCCGTTTCTTAAAAGCGACGGCGTGCAGTAAAGATTTCATTCTTCTCCCTCCTCCCTCAGGACTTCCTCATGGAGACGTTCATCATGTTCAAGGACCTCATGGGGAACGTGTTCCCGGCCGACTGGATGATCATGAACCTGGTGCAGATGCAGGTCTTCCTCAGAGCCATCAACCAGTACTCGGACGTCCTCAACATGTACTTCCTGGACCAGGCGCATTTTCAGCTGCAGGTGCGTCGCTCGCTCGCTCGCTCGCTCGCTCGTCACCTCGGTAGAGGTCACATTTCTTATTAATCACAAAATCAAACGCCTGTGTTATGAGAAGGTAATTAGGGTATTAATATTTGAGAACCCTGCTCTGCTCCCCTCGCAGCTGTGGAATAACTACTTTCATTTGACTGTGGCGTTCCTCACCCACAAGACACTGCAGCTGGAGTCGTTCTCTCAAGAGAAACGGAATAAGATTCTGAACAAGTGAGATCATCCACAATTCATCAAAAAGATTATTTAAATAGAGAGAACTTCATTTAACACGTCTTTGATTTCACATTTGCCACAGATACGGAGACATGAGGAAGACGGTCGGCTTTAAGATCAGAGACATGTGGTACAATCTGGGTGAGTGTGATGATGATGATGATGGCGCCGTTATCAGAGAGTTTGTGGGACGGTTTATTCAGTGCCTTCCAGTAATGCGAGGGGAATAACAAGACAATATTTTATATTGTCCGGTTTCACGGAGTCTTGTTGTTTTGTTTACCACGTTATTAGATCCGTCCCGTGTTTGTTGAGAAATGAAGAGGCAGCTTATTGCCTTCTCAAATCAGATATTTCTGTGTGGTAATGTTTTGCGCTCCCTCAGGCCCCCACAAAATGAAGTTCATCCCGGCGATGGTCGGGCCCATCCTGGAGGTCACGCTGGTGCCCGAGCCCGAGCTGAGGAAAGCCACCATCCCCATCTTCTTCGATATGATGCAGTGTGAGCACAACTTCAGCCCCGGACGCACGTTTGAAACGGTAACAAAAAAGAAAAGATTTTCAGAACTTCACTTTGCACTTTGGTGTTTTTTTGTTTTGAGTCGAGTGAAAGCAGCTCCCGGCTAAATATGACATTTGAGATGTGTACGATGGTGTGATTTTTAATTCCCTTCTTATCTATTGCAGTTTGAGAACGAGCTGATAACAAAATTGGATCAAGAGGTAGAAGGAGGCCGAGGGGATGAGCAGTACAAAGTCCTCCTGGAGAAAACGTAAGGCGGAGGAGCAGATCAAACGCAAACTACTTCTTTTATTCTGAAAGTTGTTTTAGCATTACGGCGCGCCGCCGATGAAAAATCCATCGACTCCGTGTGATAGAGAATTCACACAGGATTGCTTCTGAAATACAACAACGCTCTTTCAGATTGTGTTTTTGAAGAAGTCCTCGAGGAGCCAGAAGGACACGAAAGTCTGTTAGAATCCTAAGCAACCTGTAATCAATAGAAACCCCTCGGAGGAGCCGAGCATCATCCCAAACTATCTCAAAAACAGATTTTAATGGTCTGACTTTGGCAAACTGATAAACTTTGCAGCTAAAGAGCAGCGTGTGATTGAAGTTTGTTTGTATGTGCAGCCTGCTGGAGCACTGCAGGCGCCACAGATACCTGTCACAGTCGGGAGAGGAGCTGGCGCTGCTGCTGAGCAGCCTGCTGGAGAATCTGCTGGCGTACCGCACCATCACACACGACGAAAGTCCCGAGCACCGCATGAGCTGCACCGTCAACGTGCTGGTACGCCCCCACGCGCCGATATGTGCCGCCGCTGTTTGTGAATAAAGCATCACACCCGGGAAGCTCGAGGAAAATATGTGTTTTTCAACAATATGCAATTATTCTGTTTCAGAATTTCTATAAAGAAAAAAAGAGGGAGGACATTTACATCCGGTGAGTCACACACACACACACACACACACACACACACACACACACACACACACACACACACAGAGGGGCTAACTGTGTGTGTGATGTAACCAGGTACCTGTACAAGCTGCGGGACCTGCACCTGGACTGTGAGAACTACACGGAGGCGTCCTACACTCTGCTGCTGCACGCTGAGCTGCTCGAGGTCTCCGACACTTTCTTAATGTTTGAGCTCTTTGCTAAGAATCGCCGTGTGTCTTGGTGTTTACCTGAGTGTCGACTCTTTTCCCTCAGTGGTCGGACAAACCCTGCGCGCCTCATCTGATACCCAGAGACGGGGATCACGTGTGGACCCAGCAGGAGCTGAAGGAGAGGCTCTTCCAGGAGATCATCTGCTACCTGGACAAAGGAAAGGTGAGCTGCAGGGTGAACGTCCACGCAAACACGATTCTACAAATTCTCACTACTTGGCAACAAAAGGAAACATCTTAAAGATAAGGATTTTTAACTGGTTATGAAACACTCTCATATTAATACTGATGCCTCTATATGACCATCAAGACCATCAGCGAGAAGATTGTTTCCAGGTAGTTTTTCACCTTCTACCAGCGTGGCGAGCAGGTGAAGTTACCTTGAGTTGTACGTTAGCCAGTTAAAAAGAAGCAGGATCATTTGGATCATTTTATTTTTCTTGACATTATATTTCATCGTGTGAACGTGGAAACCACTTTTGTACACGGCGGGCCTCCAGAATCAACAAGCAGCGCATCAACAGAGTAACCACTACCTGCTGCTAACTGTAGCTGCTGTTAGCCAGTTAGCTCAGTTAGCTCAGAAGCTAGTGTTCCGGACTGGGGATCAGGGCGGAGTTGGTTTTGTTTCCACCGCTATGACATTTGCTTTGGACCACTAGGAGAAGGTTTTGGGGAGCAAGAAGAATTTAGATTTATGATGATTTGAAACTAAAATCCTTCCATGTTGCAGCTTTAAGACAGAAACATGATTTCTGTGTATGAAATTCCTGCCTGATAATGTTGGTAAACTACTAAATATAATGTGATTAATTCTCGGAGAAGGATTCGACGTCTCACCAGCGTTTATTTGTAGAAAAGCCAAAGTATATTTACTGAAGTGCAGCAGAGAGTTCAGCTCAGGGCTCGTCTATCAGCCACATTTACATTCAGCAGCGCCGCCGCCTGATGAGGATCACGGAGCAGGAGGAGCTTCAGCGTGGCGTTAACAGCAGAGCCGGCGGAGGTGAAGCTGCAGTGTTAAGCAGGTTCGCACAATCAGGAACGTGAACAGCTTCTCAGATTGAACCGAACACTCTGGTCGTATAATCGGCTTCAAGTGGTTCTCTTGTCCGTCCCGTAATACTGAATACTCCAACATCGCCAAACAATTTATCAGACGTACACGAGACACACCTGATACCAACCTTTGACAGCACTGAGATCTAAATCATCAGTCTTTTTCTCTTCACTGTGTGTTTATTGCTTCGTAGTGTTAAGTAGAGAAACCCGCGAGAGGCCGGTGGGCCCGGCAGAACTCTCTCTGGTGCTTCTCCTCTTGTTCTCAAACTGGATTTAACTCGTCTTAGATTGATTTTATACTTCTGCTCCTTATTTCTCCTCAGGGGTTTTTTTTTTTTAGGAGAAACAGGTCAGAATTCAGCGATCACCCAATAAAAAGTGATTTATTTCTGATAAAACAAATAAAACAGAACTCCGAGAGGCCCAATGAGCAAAACAGAATCACGGCTTTTTCTTTCTGCTGTCGTTCTCGTGCTGGAGAGGATAATTTGTCTCCGATGAGTCTCGTCCTGTCTTTATTTCTCCTGAGGAACATGATTTATCGTCTTTGATGAGACTAAATAAAATTGCAATTGTGAGAAATTTCCCTCTTGGATCCTGCCTTTAATGTGACGGCCTGTTTGAGAATTCAGTCCAGAGGAAAATGTTTAGCACAAATATGTAAGAGGGAAGATTTGATCAGAACTACAGTTCATCCAGCGGAGCTTCACGTCTTCCTCTGATGGTGGGAGTGTCTTTATCTTTTGTTCAGTAAGTGAGAAGATCACAAAATCACTGTGTCCTGCTCCATGACTGTCTTGTAATGTGAATTTACATGACAAATAGAATAATAAACACATCGGACTAAGTGTGCAAGGTGTTGGTGCGCAACATAACACAAGAAAAGACTTGGTGTGCAAAGGTTACTAGATGTAACTCCAGTTCTATGACTACATCTTCAGCCCTCTAACTGCACGTTACTGCTAACCCGACTCTCTCCAGATGAATTTCGTTCCGCCTCGCTCCACTCATCCATCTGGGATCGCTCCATTGGAGATGTGTTTCAGAAGGCTGGGCCTTATCAGAAATCCTTGCATATGATTGGATAAACCACTTGTCTGTCATCTTTATTGACGTGCTGCTTCAACCACTCACATCGAAACCAACCTGTGACGTCGATGAGAGCGACGTTCTTTTAACGAAAAAATATTGGGTAGATTGGACGACACGGATGAAACAGCAGCATCAGTGTTGACGCTTGCTTCCTCGATGCGAGCCGCCATTGTTGTCTGAATCAAAACAGTCGCTTCTCCGCTACGTCACATCTATGAAACTCCCGCCCGGCGGTCCTGATTGGCTCGACCTGAAAATCTGGTGCAGAAATTAGTGATGGCGAGATGATGCCTCATGAAACGTTGGAGCCTCTCAGCCGGATGAACCACCAAAGCCTCAAATAAACACGTAGACACCTGGTGGCGAATGCAGTTATGATGAAAGAAAAAGATTTCTCCAGTCAACCCAAAATGTGACGTTTGCTTCGTGTGCTGATCCAACATCATTTGAGAATTAAAGTCATTTTAGTGATACGTGTGCCTTTCAAAAATATCTCCTGAGCTCATGAGAAAGTCAATTATTTGGTAAAGATTTGATCTAGTCATCCCAGGCAAACGAGAATGTCTTATCAACTACTTTACTAATTAATAATAATACTCAGTGACTGATAGATTAAAGTAGTATCACACTGCATCATGACTGAGAATGAACGTGATTAATAGCCATTAAAGTGATCTTGGAACTGTATTTTTTGTTGGTAAATGATGTGTTTTAGGCAACAGGACAGTGAAAGTGCTTTTGTTACTGAACATTTTTTGGGAACATGATAGTGGAATAGTGGGGATAGTGGATAGGACAATGTAGCTGAGACCTCTGAACAAACATCGCGGAACAGTAGCCCGAGACGAGGCCTCGTCCGTCACACGCAACGTCATTTCGCCAAGGTGAATCAGAGCTCGACACGGAGGAGCCGACGTACTCGACACACGCCTCGATGCCTCGACGCAAACCATAACATCACTAGCAGAAATCCCTCTCGATGGGAGCGATCCCAGATGGATGTGAGTGGAGCTAGGCGGAACGAAATGCATCTGGCGAGAGTCAGGTTACGTTACTGCAGCTACACAAAAACACATCAGATGCACAACGTTCATCCACGACGCGGCAGATCTAACCTCTAACTGCTCTGCATGTGAGCTCAGGGCAAAGTTCCACATTGTTATATCTTCATATATTACCCAAAGAATTCTCTGAAATCTGCCCTCTGAGTCAGTGTTTTGAAACTTCGAGGGGAAGTTGCTTCAGCTCGCAGGTTTCTCTGTTGTGTCAGCGCTCAGATCTCACAACGGCTGCAAATGTTTTCCCTCTAAGCCGGCAGGGAGGGGGTTTCACCGGGGACAGATGGCACAAGTCTAGCTCGTGCTCCTGTGTTTTTACGTCGTTGCCTTTTAACCGAGCGATGCACTTGTCTTCTCAGATGTGGGAGAAGGCCATCGAGCTGGGAAAGCAGCTGGCCAAGATGCACGAGAGCCACATGTTTGACTTCATGGAGCTGAGCCAGCTGCTGGTGAGACTGACGGGAGCCTGAATGTACATGATTGTGTTGTTATTGCCTCGTTTAGACCATTGACGCCTGATTGTGGACCAGAAATTGAGCACAATAAGCTGAAAAACAAGTCGAGGAGATGCAGGAGAGATAATCGTGTGTCAACCTGTTCATCGACTCGTCTCCACCCACACTGTGTCTCCGCCGCGATGCTCCTGAGCTTGAATGAATCTATTTATAAAGTCGCTCAGCGGTCGCACTTAAGTCTGATTATGCTCCCAAAAAAATCTATTTCTCATAATTGCATAAAAGAAAATGAAAGCAATCACGTTTCTTTTTTTTTTTTTGAAGATGTTATTAAAATTAATTTATTTTCAACGATTTCAGTCTTTGACAACAAAGAGCCTAATTACAGCTGTGTGTGTGTGTGTGTGTGTGTGTGTGTGTGTCTCCTTTGTCCTCTGCCACAGAAAAAACAGGCCAAGTTCTATGAGAACATAATGCACGCCATGCGGCCGCAGCCCGAGTACTTCGCTGTGGGATATTACGGCCTCGGATTCCCGTCTTTCCTCAGGGTGAGAAAATAATTACCTGTTTCAATAAATATTGACATCATCGTGCAGCGAGCTCACGCAACGAGCCGCTTCTTTAAACATTTCTCAGGGCGGTGTGCAATAATGCCGATAAAGGGAATTGGCTTTTTTTGATGAGCACGGGGGGGGAACGCCGGAATGAAAAAATTGAATTCATGGCTTTGCTGAAGCTCACCTCCCCGTGCATGATGGGAAAATAAGCTTGATCACAATTCGAGCCCCTTTATTGAGTTTAATGTGTTTGTTCTCCGCCGCAGAACAAGATGTTCATCTACCGGGGGAAGGAGTACGAGTGGCTGGAAGACTTCAGCTTAAAGCTGCTCTCTCAGTTCCCCAACGCGACGCGCATGACCAGCACAGCGCCCCCCGGTGACAACATCAGCAACTCGCCTGGACAGCGTATCCTTATACGATAATCAGCCACGCTGAAGCTTTTTGTTTAGCAAGAATTTTAGCTACGTTAGCAGCACGTCTCTGAAGGCAGTTTCAGGTAGGGCTGCAAAGGGGCGGAACATTTCCGCTAAATTTCCCGTAAATTTCCATAAGAAGTTAAGCTGGGGAATTTTGGAAATATTCCCCACAACTTCCCCCTGTTCCCCAGCAACCAAATCACGTGATTTGCCATATAATTTTGTGATTGGTTGATGTGGTGGCTTTTCCACCAATAGGAAAGGGGGTGTCACGTGTTTTTTTGCTTGCAAGCACTTCCTGTTTGCGGACACGTTACTGAGAAAAGTCTGTGTACTTTGGGCTCAAAGTGTGGTCCAGTCTTCTAGAAATCATCTGTACATGTGATGGAGGCGTGCACAGTGCCTGTAGGGGGCGTGGCCTCTACAGCCATGCAGTAAGCAGTGTGCTATGTGCATGTGACTGAGGAATGGCTGGATATTCAAGTGTACTTGGATGGCATCTGTTTGTTTTAGTCAAGATTATGCTAAAATATACTTTCCCCAACTATATTTAAGTTCCCTATGAAGAGCCAACCTTCAATTTTGAAAATTCCCAGTTTATTCCCATTTATTCCCTTAAATTCCCGTTAATTCCCTTAAATTCCCATTAATTCCCATGGGAAGTTTCCCTTCAACCCTAGTTTCAGGTCGCCCAGTGATCGGAAGGTTGCTGGTTCGAATCTCTGGCTCCCTCGGCTGCATGATGAAGATGCTAAACCCCAGATTCCTCTCGATGAGCAGTTGGCACCTCGCATGGCAGGGTCCGCCATCTGTGTGTGGTTCTAACTCAACAGCTCTGAGGTTTAGATTTAAATGAGTCGTCGCCCTCAAGATGAACTGAAATAACTTTGATCAAATTGTAGAAACCACCAAGAGAAAGAAGCTGTTCAAGATTACAGTACAACTGAAAGACTAATGGAGTAATATATACGAATATAACGTTAAATTCCTCTTTCAAAATAATTCATTAAATATATGAAACTGACACGTTTCAGAGTGTGTTTCATTAGTAAAATGGAACAGTGTCCTCCTCTTTCTGTTTTTAATTTAAAGCAAATATTGAATTTCTCCCCGTTTCCTTGTTTCTATATTAAAACTGTACTTGCTATTTTTCTCGTCCACTGTTAATCTGGTTGGTATCAAAGCGCCTCTGACTCTCTTTTTATAAAACTCGACTGATTCCTGTTGAACATATTTTATTAGCAGTTCTCAAAACCTCCCACGGTTATTGTTTAACAGAAAATCCAAACTTCCCGTAGTGTCCAAAAAGATTTCATGATCACTTCATTAAATTCTCTCTTAGATAACAGCGAACTATTAAATTTACAACGCTTTGAAAGACATTCTTTAACTGACAGAAGCATTTTTGCACATCCGGAGAACTACATCCGTCACTGTTAGCAGCTAGGTCGCTAGTTAGCTTTCTTTAGTCTCATAAATACAGAAATAAACAACTCTTAACACACCTGAGTCTGAAAAAGCTGCCTGGCCCAGCAGTTATAGCTCGATGCTACAGGTGTGTGCTTTGTGCTAACTAGCTGTGTGCTTTGTGCTAACGGGGTTAGCTGCTGAAGTGGTTGTGTATTGTCGCCCCAACATTATCACAACAAATAGGCTATCGTTAGGACTCACAGCTGCCAAGCTAACATGTTAGCATTGGAGATTTGAGCTGCACTTCCTCTGCCATTCTTGCGCCACTAGCATGCGTCCACAAAGATTTCATGATCACATCATTAAATTCTCTATTAGATAACAGTGAACTATTAAATTTACAATGCTTAGGAACCATTTTAACTTAGTTTGAAAGACCTTCTTTAACTGACATTTTTGTACATCCGAAGAACACATCGGTCACTAACGGCTCTTGCTAGGAGATGTGTTAGCAGCTAGGTCGCTAGTTAGCTTTCTTTAGTCTCATAAATACAGAAATAAACAACTCTTAACATACCTGAGTGTGAAAAAGCTGCCTGGCCCAGCAGTTATAGCTCGATGCTACAGGTGTGTGCTTTGTGCTAACTGGGTGTGTGCTTTGTGCTAACTAGGTGTGTGCTTTGTGCTAACGGGGTTAGCTGCTGAAGTGTGGTTGTGTTATGTATCACAACAAACATGGCTATTGTTGGGACTCACAGCTGTCACGCTAACATGTTAGCATTGGAGATTTGAGCTGCACTTTCTCTGCCATTCTTGCGCCACTAGCATGCTAATAGCTTTAGCAATGCGTCCGCCTAGCCCTGTGAAAGAGTCCACGGGCAGGTAGACAGACAGGAAGTGTTTATTCTTTGTTTGATTCATTCGTTTCTTTCTGGAAGTTCAGAGATTTTCTACAAATATAACTTTATCTTCTCACACAGGTTCGTCATCAGGTCAATATTCAAATCTGTCTGATTCTTTATGACTAAATCTCAAAAAGCAGAACGGCATCAGCTGCACATTGTGTTAATTGTTAATCAGCAAATGTTAGCATGCTAATCAGCTGCACGATAGCGGTGATCACGGTAAACACACCTGCTGAACGTGAACCATCAGCTCTGACTCTGAGTTACTGCGACGGCAGACTTCAGATCAGCCTCGCGGAGCTGCAGCTCGGCTGCGGACTCCTGACAATTACAGATTTAAAAAATAATCTGATTCAATAAAACCCTTGCTTTGTCTTCTCCCCCCTCCACATAATCTCGCTCTTATCCTTAGCTGAACTCCAGACATCCAGAGCTTCACCGTGAAGCCCGTTCTCACCATGCCGCAGCAGTTTAAAGACAAGGGGGTTCCAGAGCAGATATTAAAGTGCGTAGCAGAACACTTAAAGGCTGATTTATTTTCTCGTGAACACCCTGGGATTTATAGATCTCTGGTCAAACCGCTAACTCACCGCTGTCCTTCCCTGTTCTCCCGCAGCTATTACAGAACCAATGAAGTGGACCAGTTCCAGTATTCCCGGCCCTTCAGGAAAGGTGAAAAGGACCCAGACAATGAATTTGCGGTGAGCACTTTTTAAACTTACTCCTAAAGCACCCGGCTCATATGTGTAAGCACACGGCCGTAAATCCACAAAAAAAGGCATAAACAGGCCCGTCTCTGCGCACGCCTCCCTCCGGAGATTAACGACGACACTAAAATGTCACCCTTTTATATTTTATTGGTATTAATTCTGCCCTACAGACCATGTGGATCGAGAGAACGACTTACATCACCGCCTATCGCTTCCCCGGGATCCTGAAGTGGTTCGAGGTCAAATCCGTCTCCGTGGTGAGAAGCAGCCTCCGTCGTTACGCTGCTGTTGTGTTTCTCGTTTCGTTCACGTCCTGAAACTGACTGTTTTGTCGTTCTCCTGATGAACAGGAGCAGATCAGTCCTCTGGAGAACGCCGTAGAGACCATGGAGATGGCCAATGAGAAGCTGAGTAACCTGGTGCAGCAGCAGGCCTGCGATCTCTCGCTGTCCATCAACCCTCTGTCCATGATGCTCAGCGGCATCGTCGACCCCGCTGTCATGGGCGGCTTCTCCAACTATGAGAAGGTTTGGCTTTTTTTTTTATTTTGCTCAGTAAAGCTATTTTCCAGCCGAGTGCACCGATAGCTCAGCTGGTAGAGCAGGCGAGCCGTGAACCGGAGGCAGCGGCCGGGGTTTCAATCTGACCTTTGACCCCTCCCCTGTTTCATGTCACTCGCTAAGCTGTTCTGTCAAATAAAGCCCAAAAAATTGTCTTAAAGGGATATTCCGGTGTAAGTTTAATCCATGGTCTAACACACCTTGACACCGAGTAAGACTCCCCCTCGAGAGGTCAAGTTAGCTGACCGCTAGCTTAGCTAGTTTTAGCAACCTCAGAAAAGAGGTTCAAGGATGAAAATGTCTGATTATTACTCCATGGAATGCTCAGTTCTTATTATCGAGAGCTGACAGGGAAAAGAACGGAAGTAATGGAGTAATAATCAGACATTTTCATCCTTGAGCTGCAGAAATCTACTGCACTCGGTAATCGACTCGTCAGGGCTTCCCCACACAGGCAGGCTGCTGGAGGAGAGGGTGAGTTGTGCTGTGTTTTTAATACAAATCCAGCAAAGCTAGCAGATGTTTGATGCTTCGTACTGTGTGCTGGGACTGTACATGTACTGTTGCTGAAGTTTGCTGCTGTTCTCACCATTAATTGTGGCTTTTTGATGGCGGTTTCTAGTTGGAGACATAAGCTGCAGTGTGTTGTTATCGTGCGGTCTTTTCTGAGGTTGCTAAAACTAGCTAAGCTAGCGGTCAGCTAACTTGACCTCTCGAGGGGGAGTCTTACTCGGTGTCACGGTGTGTTAGACCATGGATTAAACTCACACCGGAATATCCCTTTAAGTCCGATCAATACTCAATTACTGCTGATAACAACATTAAGGAGCAGCTTGTTAGCACTGAAATTGTTGGGTTATCAAATATTCGCTTCGAGCAATTATTAAGGTTATTAAAAAAGTCTAAATTCTCTGATTCCAGCTGTTTAAATGTGAATATTTCTTCATGTTTCTTTCCTCCTCTGCCACAGTCAACTGAATATCTTTGGTTTGTGGACAAAACAAGCTTGAGAGGCTTTGAGAAACGGCGATCGAAATGTTTAATCATTTTCAGACCAAACAACTAATCGAGAGAATGATCGACATTGATCAGGTGCAGCCTCACAGCTGAGGCTGATGTTTCTGGTGAAACTAGAAGAAAAGTCAGGATTGCAGAGTGAGGATTCATCCTCTGAGGGACAGTCTTTAGATATTGAGATGTTTCCATCTGGACCACAGTGGTCGAGGGACGGATGGTCTATAGAGTCATATCTGGTGTGGCTTCACATGCGTATAGATCGACAACTGGTGCCAAAATGTGTCCACTAGCTGCAGGATCAGGCACAGAATCTGTCAGATTTTAGATTTTATATCCAGTGAATATTGTAGATCTGAGATGAAACTGAAAGAGGTCAAGTTAGACAAATGTTTCCTCGAGCAGACGTCCAGAACATCCTCACGTCTAACATGACTCAGCGCCGTATAACATATTTTATCTCTCCCCCCCCCGGAGTTCGGTTTGAGTCTATATGTTTGCGTTCGGCGCTTCACACACATTTAATCATCTCCACAGTCTCGGATGTGATTCATAGTGATTTTTCCGCCGCCGGTGGGAAGACGGAACATGGACGAGTCTGTTCTTGATTAAAAGCTCCGTTAATGTCGATTTGTCTCCCGACTGTTGTCTCTCGTCTCGTCTCCGAGTGCATCTGTCGACTTTAACGCTACACAGATCTGATTGGCTCGGCGGCGTCATGTGAGTGATGTACAACACGTGTGATTGTAAACGGTCTGTGAGGTTCGTGGGCCGGCGTACGAAGGGAGGGAGGAGAGTGTTGGCACGTAAGGTCATTTACTTACTGCTGCTGTAGATTACTGCCAAACTACACAAGGACAGATGGGCCGAAACCTACAAATGCATATATTAATCTGAATCTGTGAGTCCTTTGTTCATCAACACGAGTTAAAACGGCCTCCAGTCTGTTCTCAGTTGGTTTTATTCATCAGGGGACCGTCCGGCCTCTTCGTCACGCTGTGGAAACCTGTTCCTTGGTGCTTGCGGCTATATTTTAAAGCAAGCTGCCCAACTTCCCTCCTGTTTCCGTCCTCTGCAGGCGTTCTTTACCGACACCTACATCCAAGAGCACCCAGAGGACCGAGAGCGCATCGAGGTCCTCAAACAGCTCATCGCCCTGCAGGTGAGTCCCTCCGCCGCCACCGTCGTTGACACACTGGCCTAAAAGCACGAACACTGAAGCGCTCGTCTTCCCCTCCAGATCCCTCTCCTGGCAGATGGGATCCGCATCCACGGGGAGAAGACGACGGAGCAGCTGAAGCCCTTGCACAACCGTCTGGTGACTTGCTTCGCAGACCTTCGGGAGAAAGTGGAGAAGCACTACGGCGTCATAACCTTGGTGCGTTGCCAACCGCAAAACTCAATTTGATGTAAGAGGGTGCCAGCTCGAGCCATCGGCCCTCCTGCCTTCCTATCAAACGCTTGTCATTCAAAGCGGTGTACATTATATTAGCGCAGGACCATAAATCTTCCGTTAGCCGGTCCGTCACTGTGCTCCTCCCCTGCCAAGACTCCCTGATGATGCTTAATCCCATTTGTGTGTCCCAGCCCTGCTCCCTCGTCGAGAGGAAGAAGAGTCGCGTTGGCTCCGTGGTGATGCCCTACATCCTGTCCTCCACCCTGCGCCGCATGTCCACCGTCTCAACCCTGTCCAACGCCTCCTCGGGCCTGTCCAGCGGCTCCGCGTCCTCTGATGGACCCTCCTGCATTTCCTCCCAAGAGTCAGTCTTCCCTCGTCTTCCTCTCCCTCCGTCTGCTGCTGTCTGACTGCTCTCTCTCTCCAAACGCTCACATCAGAATCTGTTTCATCTCTCTCCCTTTGTTTTTGTTTTGTTCCCTGATCATTCACACACAGTTCCTTGCTGTCCCGTCCCAGCGATCGCAGGACCTCCATGCTGTCCCGCTCCGAGGAGGACAACCGGATCGCCAGGAAGAACAGGAAGGAGTGGAGCGTGAGCAAATCCCAGGTGCTCCTGGAGAGGCCGTCGGACGCAGACGAGGTACGTTCTCATCTTCAGGTGATGACTTTTAGAAACTGTAGATCCACACAGGGAAGCAAATGAGTGAACACTGTGGGTCCTGGTTGAACGAGCATCACAGAATCATAATAACTGACCCACAGGAGGCACCTCGAAGGCTTCAGAAGCAGCTAAGTGGGCTAATTTGCGCGAGGTGTCACAGGAAGTGTTCGGTCATTTTCATTTCTGTGTGCATTTTCAGCTACTTCATACTTCCACTTCACTACACTTTGGAGGCAAATATTGAACTTTTTACTCAATTACTTTTTTTTTGGATAACATTAGTTACTAGTTACTTTACAGATTACTTGCTGCATCAGAGCCAAAGTAAAGCATTTTTTTTTTAAATTACTTAATTTTTTACCAACAATGAGATTTTTTTGAAAAAAAGCTTCAAGTATAACAATATCCAGAGAAGTGATGATTGGCTGATGATTGGCTGACCCATCAGATAAATGTAAATATTTGTATTATTTACTTTTAATTTCCCATGAAGTGGCTGAAGGAGTGTTAACCAGGGTGGAAAACCCACACGTTGGCCTTGATGCCCCGTGAAAAAAAAATCATCGTACAGCCACAGTGGCCTTTGTGCCGCTGGCTCTGTCCAAGTTCCATGTAAAAAGCGCCAGTGCAGCGTAGTGGGTTTGCCTTGAATAAAACTTAAGTGAGTTCGCGGTTCGCGCAGGTGGAGTCTCATTATCACATCGGTGATCTCACGTTAAAGCCTCTCAGACAGCAGCAGCGTCTCAAAACGGAAGAACGACACTCACGGCACAGGCGCGCAAGCGAGCTCAGCCGGTTTTGATATGATACGTGACGTATGTGACAGGATTTAGTTTGGTAAAGTTGGAAATATATTCACAGATTCGAACTTCCCGCATCAATAACTCATACGTGAAACATTGTTAAAACACAAACAACGACTCTTAACTACCGTAGTAAGGTAGACAACGAGCTACAACCGTATTTTCATCAAAACGAGCGGACACGTAACACTGGTCTCTGTGGTCAGCCGTCTGTGAGACGAGGGCGCAGGCGTCTACAAAGTGCAACACCCAAAAGAGAAGCTATAAAAAATATTCAATAACTTCCCTATTATTCAGTGTAGTGTCACTAAAATCACCCCACACATCAGTGGTCTCCTGCTGGTTATTCTACAACTGTTTGTTTGGAAAAAAAATGTGTTTTGGCATAATTTTGGGGAATTTCTGTATCTGGGAGAAATATTCAATAACTTCACTAATATTCAGTGTAGTGTCACCAAAATCACCTAACCCTACTTAAAAAAAAACTAAAAAAAACAACTGTTTTCTAATGTAACATTTACTTGATATTGGTATTAAAAATGTTTTAATACATAATCCATGTCTTATTATAAATTAGGATGTTATGGTATCAATCTGAAACCATCGAATTTTACTTAATGGCCTTGGTGCCCCTAAAAAAAAAAAAAATTAAGGCCAAATGGCCTCGCCCCTAAAATGACGAAATTCCCACCCTGGTCTTATCTGCATATTTATGTCTTTCCTGTGAAACCTGGCAGCTAGTTGTCGTGGTTATTGATCGATGCTGACTGTAGTGCTGAATGTGCATCACGCCATGAAGCCAGCGGTTCGCCGACGCTGCCCAGATTGGCGGCTTCCAGCGAACACGGCCAGACGAGGAACATGACTACAGTTTGACGACAGGGCGTCCAGCACTGAGCTGGTTCTGTTCTCAGTGAGGGTTTGACTCCCTGAGTCTGAGTTTTTTAGTATTTTTAAGTCTTGTACTTACTGTATATCTGTCTACCTGCTACTGTGACAAGTGAATTTCCCCGATGTGGGATGAATAAAAGTCTAAAGTCTAAAACAGGACCGCTAACGTAGCTGCTAGCGCTGTCACAATACTGGAATTTCTAACTTTGATACAATACCTCTAAAAATATCACCACTAACTGTGCTAACCAGCTGTTAGCGGTTACTATAGCAACCAAGCTGCCAGTATCCGTCCATCAGGGACATCGATTGATCCCGTCGGCGCCAAAACCGTCTGCGTTACGTCTCGGGTCAGGAGGTGTCAGGAGCTACGAGCGGGACGACTTCAGAGGGAGAATCAGAACCTCCGCTTTCACCCAAATCAGTACACAAAGTTCTGAAGTTGTTTTTGGTTAGAAATCCGTGCGAACTGGCCTCCGGAGCCACTCTGCTCCGCTGATGACTCATCCGGAGTGCAGACTGAGTCACCAACATGATTTTCTAAGGTTTTACAGAAAAATATTAAGTCTGAAATTCTTACAAACCTTTTTTTTTTGCCATCGTCGGGCCTGATTCTGGTGTTTAGGTGAGATCGAGACGAATGTGATGTAACATATCAGATACTTTGTGTGTAACATCCTCGTTCAGGTGATCATACAAGCTGTTTACACGAGCTCCTCATCCAAATATTAGGCTTCTGTTGTCGGGCTGTGAATTGGGAGCAGCTCCATTATGCATCACTGTTGAACATGGAAGTCTGTGTCTTTGTGTTTCTGCATCCAGACGCCTCCTGAGAAGCAGCAGAGACCCAAGAGTTTACAGCTGGGAGACCGACGGCTCACCCTCTCGCTGTTCCAGGGCGTTTCATCCCAGCTCGGCCTGTCGAACCCCCTCAGCCCGCTGCCTGCCTCTCCGCACACACCTCGCACACCTCGCAGCTCCAGTAAGTAGCCTGACAAACACACACACCATCACCACTTCACTTCCTCTAAAGGCAGCGTTACACTTCTGCAACTGCGTAACCACGGAGACCCCTCCAGCCCTCATAGTTCTCCGTCGTGGTGCCGGATACGCAATGCAATTTCCAATCGTAGCCCTTGCCGTCATCGCCGAAACGCTACGAGCTGCAGGACTGCTGACCAATCGTAGCCCTTGCCGTCTCCGTTGTCGCTTGACAGAGTGACGGACACTTAAGCCTAATTTTTACTACTGCGTAAAGTGCTGTACGTAGGTCGCGGAGAGCCCTCTACGTAGTCGGAGATAGGGGTGAGTAAAAATATCGATTCAGCAATGCATCGCAATTCTTTTCCCTGCAATTCAACATCGATTCAGCAATCTTCTGAATCGATTCAAGCCCCTGGCCAGTGGGGGCGCTGTGAGCAACACCCTCGTGTGATTCGCGCTGTACGGACCAAACCATAACTTCTTCATTCGTCTTCATATGCAAGGACCTGCGGCCGTACAGTGTCGGCGAAAACGTGGGTTTTAAGAAGATGGTACACACGCTCGAACCACGGTACGCCGTGACACTAGTGCCCACTCGTTAGAAATGAAATGAGAGGTAATAGTTACGTAGGAGTCCGTCGCTCGCGACGTCCAGCCATCACATGTAAGAGCCGCTCTCTCTGTCGATTTCAACAACTCCAAAACAGCGTCTTTTTCTCTTCGTAGCTTCGGGACGGCGACTTGTGTCATGTGTTTGCGTGTTGGTACGGGTACCGTGGTTCACAGCACATATATGTTTTTACTTTCGTATACCATACTGGTATTATTGTGCTGATGTTATACTTTCAGATGTTTGGTTTTTTGCCCAAAATGCTTTGAGTTATTTACAGTTTCCAAGCGGAAAGAAATACATAATTTAAGTTACATGCACTTTAGTTCAGTGTTAATACAGCAGTGTCATTTGTTAAAATACTTTTGTACGCACCATGTACTAGTATTATTGAGCTGATGTTTTATTACTCAAAATGTTATGAGTTGTTTTACATTTTCCAAGAGGAAAGAAACACATAATTTAAATGTACATGCACTGTAGTTCAGTGTTAAAGCAGTGTCATGTTTTGTCATGCTATGAGTTATACCATGGCTGTTCATAAGGCATGAAACTAAATAAATAATTATTTTAAAAAAATATCTGGTACTCTTGTGTATTTCTACTTGATACTGAATCGATATCGAAGCATTTCAATCAATATCGAATTGAATCGAAATCGAAATCGAATCAAATCGTGAGATTCTTAACAATACCCAGCCCTAGTCGGAGAGCCTCTCCGTCATCTCCGGCGGCACGAAATATTTTTTAAGTGTCCATCACTCAGTCAAGCGACAATGGAGACGGCAAGGGCTACGATTGGTCAGCAGTCCTGCA